>PVKB01007607.1:0-31524 GCA_004027205.1 Ctenodactylus gundi
GGACTCCTGAATGTTTCAAAGAAGAACCTGCTCAAATCTTGAAAGAATGAAATATGCTACCAGTGTTCTAGAAGCAGAACACAGGGTGGTGCCTAAGGCAGACCATCACTTTTAGTCCCCCCATTGTCGTCCACACAGAACCTTTACCATGAAAAAAACCCAAGCCAATCTTTTTGAGGTTATCTCCATACTCTGAGGTCCTGCATAACAAATCGCAAACAAGCAGAACAAATGCAAACAGAAACCTAATTTAGAAGGATAACAAACATCCTGTCTGAAGCAAATCAGTTTCAGCCAATCGTAGGTGACCAATTTATCAAGCCCAAAGAAGGCAGGTGCCTAGCTACAGCCAACAAAGTGAATTCTCTGGTTTGCTTCTCTGTCTACCCTATAAACACTCACAGCGGTGTGTGTTCTGAGCCTCTTCTGAAAGGCTTTGTATGTTGCCTGATTTATGAATCATTCTTTGTTCAAATAAACTCTGCAAAGTTTAATTTGTCTAGTGTTTGCTTTCCGTGCCACTCTCCATGGTACTGATACACCCAAAGCTTGAGTGGGCTGTTTGGGGGGATCTCTCTGCTCCTTGTCACCTTGTCTCATGGTGGGCACTTAGTCAAAGCAGCTCTTGTCATTCTGAGTTTTCATTCCTCTTTTCTTTTTTCAAATAGGCATTCTCTCCTCTGCCAGTGTACCCTTCCACGTTTGTAGATTTATAACTTCTAAAATTCTCTTTCCATCGTTTTTTTAAGGATTTGGGGAGACAGGGAAGATGCAAATCACAGACTCAATTTCCTACACCAGGTCTGAAATTCCACAGATTCATTTTAAAGTAAATTATCTGGAGATTGTCTGCTTCAATTCATTCATTTAATAGGCAAAGAAGAAATCAAGGTTATGGGCTCTTTTCAAAGTTGCTTCTCCAAGTTCAGAAAGGATCAGGGATGAAATGTTACCAGTCTGGTTAGTTCAGTGTTTGACACCCAATAAAATGTCTTTCTAGGAAAACATTTTTTTTCGGTCTCTGGTTGTGGTAAAAGAGATATATCACAGAACTTCCCAGTAATTATGTAATTAAAATGAAAACCAAAAGCTCAGGAGAGCATAGGCTGAATGCAGTATGTCAAAAGTAATAAGCAGTAGGCATTGAGAGAAGCGCAGATGCCTTAGGGATGAGATGATTTAAGAAGGCTCTAAGGAAGCACAGGCTTCTGTTCATCTTACAGTAGGTATTCAGGTAAAGGGTGTCGAGAGCGGTACGCTGGCTGAGGATCTCCGTGAGCAGTCAGGCATCACTTTGCAGACATGCATCACAGCATCCTCTATGGAAGGCAGGAATCATTATGGCAGTGGGACCTTTGTCTGCCTAGTATTTTGATGAGCCCTAGGTTTTGCACATCACAGAATTACTGCTTCTTTTTTTGAGTTCTGCCCATCTGTACCAAGCTCATAAAATTCTGTTGGCTCTTGCTTTCTGTACCTTGTACTACCAAGATAATAGGTAGCTGTGCATTTTGTATTACATGAGAGCCATTTGGAAGGTTTCTCTAATACGAGAAATCCAGAGGAGAGTCATTTTATAGAACCAAACACGGGGGGGGGGGGGGGGAGATTCGGAGGAAGAATATGTCAAAAACAGGAAGGGGGTTGCAATTTGGATGTGATATATGTGTACATAAAATATTAAAGTCCAATATAAACATTATGTATTCCATATATTATTCCCCATTTCATAATAAATCTATGAAATGGGGAAAAATCAAATTGTGAATATAGAAAATAAAACTCTGTACTCAATTCATGGCACCAGTTTCAATATTTCTAGGTTAAGATAGAGTATTTAAATATTTAAAATATTAATTATAGGGCAAAAATATGACTAGATACAAGAGAAAATTAGAAATTCAACCAAACAGCACTGCAAATATCTAAAGTTATGGAATGCTTCTTTTCTTTATCATGTGTGAGAAAATGTCAGAGAAGTTCCAGAAACACTTTCCAATAACCTGTGAAAGCTCTAGATAGCATATTCTTTCTTAGGAAACAGTCACCTATTCACCTATAAATACTGGGACATTAGTAAAGTGCACCAAAACATACTGTTGATATTTCAGGGCAGCTTTCCAATTAAAACCTTCATTTCTTTATGATCTTGGCATATATTCAGTTTCTTTGAGTAGAAAAAGAATAGGGACTCTTTTTTCAACCTAAGAATGAAGATGTAACTGGATATTTTGAAATAGAAGAAATACTTTCCATTAAAAATATAAATAAAAAATATTTAATCTAGGAAATCTGTGGCCAAAATGTCACAATATATGTTTTCCTAATTTTTAATTCCATAGAAATTGTAGAAATATTAACATTTACAATAACAGATTTAAAATATGTGGATGTGCAATGTAAAGGAATTGTTTAAAATGCACTTTCTAGCACTCACATTTGTTGACTCAGATTTAGTAGCTTTGAGGTCCAAGGGATATACATTTTCTGATGCAAATGAGATGAGAATCAGTTCTGGAAGCCATACTCCAGGAGTCTGGATCACTCTGTAATGAGTGGGGCATTCAAGATCGTGTAAGCAGTCAGTCAGGATCTTGCTCCATCATCCAGGCTGGTCCTAAACTCACTATTAATCTGCTTTGGCCTTGAACTCACAGTAACACTCCTGCTTCAGCCTCATGAATGTTAGGATTACAGGTGAGAACCACCATGCCCAGCTCCATCATCTTAAATCTGATGTACACTAATCTGTTCTATGATCTCCGCAGAGCCGTTTGGGACCAAAGTCTAACTATTGCCGAGATGGTCTCTTTGCTTGACTTTCTTCTTACATCTAGGACTGTCCCTGGCCTTTCTTCCCACATCTAGACTGCTCTACAAGGATGTTTTGAAGAATTCCACTTACACTAATCTAGAATTCTGTATCTTATTTTTAAACGTGGTATCAGGGTGGGAATAAAAAGTGCAGAGCTTCCCAAGTGGGCAGAGGTGTTATTTTGAAGTAAATGGGAACCAGGCACATGGACTTGGTCTTATCATCCCTTTCTTATATCCAGTCCTGACCTACTTCTAATAACATAAAATTGAATTTCTTAAGTCAGTGACTAGCACTGCAACCGAGCAAAATGAAGCAAGGCCTATGAGCACAGAGTCCGTGCAGTTCAGTTCCCCTGGCTCTTACTTGGGGCGGGCCACAGTACACGAAGGATAAACACAGCTTTAATGTCCATGCTCCAGCACTTGACATGGTCAGAGCCTACAAGGGGACCAAAAAAACCAAAACAAAACAAAACAAAAAACAAGGTTTTGAGGAGTGTACCACCCCTCCAAATTAGGGAAAAGTCATTACATGCTTTAAGCAGTTTTGTTCATTTCCAATTTGTTTGTTTCTAGAAATTATGAAACTATTCTATGAAATAATGACAACAAGGCCAACTTGAATATTTAATCACTTTGAATGTTAAAAATATCAACATAAATCCTAGTATATTTTATGATAATTGATAAAAACAAAATTCACAGACAATAAACACAGCATATACTAATTATAAAATATATTACATGTCTATTACAAAAACAATACTTTGTTTCCTGGAAAATGGTATGTATATTAATGGATTTTACTTGATAAAAATGTTCAAATTTATATATGATATATAAACTATTTTCAGGCAAAGAAAACTGTTTCACAACCAAGTTACTAAACAGAGAACTATTAACAGAATCTTCCTTGGTAAAAGCACTAAACGTCGTTAGTGTAGTATCTACTCCATCAATGAACTGCGTAAGTAGCATTAATTTTCACAAAAGCGTAAAGCGCTATTTCTGGGCTTTGAAGACAAGAAGGTATCACATATTTGAACTCAAGAAAATTGTCTACAAAGTGCAAAATGGCTTTCCTTTTTCTATGACTTTGAAGTTCCAACTACTATTATTAAACCCAGTTTGCTTGACTATTTCTGTTCATTACAACATGACATCAAAGAGTAACTGTGGGTTTTTTTTTTTGGGGGGGTAGTTTGCTTAAATCTTTCTGAAATAGTTTTGTAACCAGTACCAAATACACAAAGAAAGTTTTGAAAAAACAAACAATTGACAAGAGACAAGATGGTAATTATGTTACTCTATTAATATGTTAATCTTGATAATAAAGAACTAGTTGTTGGTTAACTGCTACTGAAAATTCAATTATGTGTGTGATGACAATAAAGTTAAGGAGGCATATCCTTACCCTGCCCTCTTTCTTCCACTTTTCAGCGTCCCATCTTCAAAACATCAATGTGTACATTATATGAGCCTCTTACATTTGTTTTCCATGGTCAATGAGTACAAGTCTTACCAACACTACCTGCTTCAAAACGTGAGCCTAGCTCAAAGAGGGATTTAACAGAAACACGAGCCCAGATCAGACACTGGTCAATCAATCACCATGTTGAAAAAAATAAATAATGCTTCACAGTCAGTGATTAATTGTGCATTAACATCTACCAACTTAGTTGTTCCATAATTATAGTTTTTATTAATATGTTTGTAATAAACAACAACTTCACTTAGGGGAATTGGTGCACTGGCATATCTCATCTTAACCATTGTTGTGTCCCATTTCCCTCCCTGCCCTCCAGTCCCCCTTCCCAGATCCTTTTTCCCAGATCCCCTTCCCAGACCCCCTTCCCAGATCCCCATTCCATCTCCACAAAAGCTATCTCTGTTTTCTATCATCTTTTTATTTTCCAATTTCAATTAATTATACTTAAGTTTTCTCACATATAAGTGATACTTAAACTATTGTGTCTGATTTATTTCACTTAGCATTATGTCTTGAAAGTATGTCAATGACTCAAATTTATTCACATAAAACGAGCAAACACCAAAAATGTCCCATATGAGCTCTGAGATCCATTCCAGCTAAGCTCGATCTTATGATTTTACAATTCAAGCCAAAAAACTGAAGTTCTAATAACTATCATGTCTGTCACTCCAGTAGCAGACATAGACAGGAATGTCATAGTTTTATTCCTCCAAAGCAATGGCTCATTTTTTCAGCACCAACAACATGCTGGTGTTCTGCCACTGCTTTGTTCACCACACTCAGGACAATGCCCAATGGATACTCAAACACATGTAATGGATCAATAAAAATAAGTTTCCTGCTGTTTTACAATAATCTTATTATCTCTAATGCATAAATGATAAAACTGCTACACATGAGGTTAAATGACATTTCCATGTCATTCATCTACTCACTGGGAAAGCCAGAAATTGAAAGAAGTTTTGTAGAACCAAATTCTCCAAGATGTCAGCCTCCGTCCACTGCACGAGTGCCTCTCTTAGTTAGGCAGCACAGGAATCTCCTCTCCATCCCAAGGAGATAAACTTTTTCTCCTGCAGGTTTGAATCACCAGTACACATAGTCTGTACCTTTTTAAGGATTTTGAGTGATGAAAGTAAAAAGAATTGCCATTTACAAAGTACCTACCACATACCAAGTTCAGGACTATTATCTTATTCATATTTTGTTGATTTTTTAATCTTCTATTTCATGAATGAAGAAAATGAGAGTAAAATATTTCATGATCTTTTACCAAATTTGTCAAATCCTAAATATAATCTGAGAGGCTGATTAAAATAGTACTAGGCTTTCTTCCAGATCTTTTCATTCAGAATGTTCAGGCATGGATCCCAGACTTGCCTGACACCCAAGCTCAGTGTTAACCCTTTCGACTGGGGCCCATGTGAGTTGCCTTTGTTCCATCAGTTGCACAAGTGGGCCAAAACAGTATCTTGTCCCTTACGATGCAATGGTTTGTAATAAACATTTACAAGACTCCCATAACAATCATGAGGAGATAACAGAGGAGGCATCAACAGCCTCCTCCGGTAGATAAAAAAAAAATTAATACGTGAAGTACAATCAATTTTGTGACTTCTGGTTTAAGGATAAGAAAAAAAAGTAGAGAGTAAAGGAAATGGAGAAAGAGAACATATTTAGAAATTCAAAAAAACTAAGGAAGGTTATGTAGTTCTGTTCTTTAAGTAGTGTCCCTCTGATACCCATAAAAGAAAATCAGTTTATATTTTCTGCAAATCTGAGTATGAAGCAAGAGGTCTGTCAAGAGGGTCATTCGGATGACTTGGAATAGGTCTCTCTAAAACCAGTCTCCTTCCATGGCGATAATCAGCAAAAGTTTCACCATGCACTAATTATACACACTACATACAACTTGTGTTCTGTACAATAAATTCTCAAAATAAGGCACAGAAGAATTTGTATAATGCACTATGCATTTGAAGAGAAAACATCACAAATTCTCTGGCCAATTTCAGCTCCACTTGTGTTCCTTTAGGATATTTCCACCTCAATAAGTTTCCTTAGAAAATTTTGCTCCTTGTCATCTAAAGTATTCTCACTGGAGTAGTCTTTGGAAGGAGTTTAGAGAGTGGAACGGTATTAACCTAAATGTAATATTACTATCTTTAGCTCACTCAAGTAGATACACTTTCACAACACAGAGATAAAAAGGTCCAGTTTTCTGTTTAGGTTGTATTGCAATTTTTCCTTCCCAAATAAACTCAGACTTGAGTAGACTGCATCAGTCAAATAAAGGCTTTATAATGATCATGATGAGATAATGCCCATTAATAATTATCTTCTTAATCAGCAGAGAAATCTTAAGAGAAAAAATAAGCTCAAAATTTAGAGACTGTCTTACTATGAAGCAAAATGTTGTCTCCTAAAATCCTACTGCCTTAGACTCTATGAGTGATGGGTAAGTAAAAATGTGTGCTTAGGCATTCAATAAAATAAAATAATAAAAAATAAACATAAATAAAACTTGGAAGAAAGGAAAAGGACAGTTCACTTCTGAGGGGTAGAACCAATCATACCCTCCTGGCCTTGAAGAGCATGACCCTTGTAAGACATGACTCCATGCTCCAGCCCTATCTAGAGGTCACTTAGCTTCACTGGGCCTTATCCACATATGTCTATGAGAATCTGAACTGAGGAAAGGAGATGTCACCTGAGTTAACAACTCATATAGAATCAGGGCCAAATTGGCCAGGTTATGCCAAAGCAAAACATTAGCAACTTAACACTACAGAAGAACAGAGAAGCTGGACAGGAAGTCTGCAAACCGAAGAGGCAAGCAGGATGAGTACAGTGAGCAAGGCCTCAAGACCAAGCAGCGTCCCCCAAATCCTACCTCTGTTTCCTGCCCTATTCTGGGTAAAATGTGCTGCTCTTTCGTTTTTATGAATAACTACTGTTTGTGGGTTTCTACCCTTTTGAACTAACAGCCTTCAACAAAGTAACTTCAAGGAGAAAGCAGTACCTGAGCCAAGGTATATTCAGGCAACATGGAAGAAAAAAAAAAAAAAAACATTCCAAAGACAGGTTATAGCTTGAGTAGGAGAAAGTGAGCATGTAACTACAGCCAGTGCTCAGGAAACACTTGAAATGGGAGAAGTGGGAAGTCTGACCAGGACAGGGGCAGGAGCTGACCACAGAAGATGTTATGGTTCGTGATCAGGTAGTGTGTATCCCAGAGGTGATACCATCAGATGTGCATTTACAAGACCATTAGGACAATGAGTGATGTAAAGACTGAAATGGAGATTAAAGGCATGACTGGAGGTCAGAGACTAGTGAGAAAGTGCACTTCTCAAGGGTAGCTATGTGTGCTAATATTTCCATCACTGAGGTCTATTTTGGGGGAAAAGGGAAAGGAAAAGAGCATCAACGAGGTCCTAAGAAGGTAGTCAGCACAACACCTATGAGCCGTAAGTCTTGTAGCAGTATAATTACAGCGTGTTCTACCCTCTGGGCTTGATGTTTTTAAAACTGTATAGAAACTACTATAGCCTGAGGGCTTGTTGACCTCTGAGCAAATGCACCACCAAATGAAAGCTCGTATATGATAAAATATAGATCACAAAGGAAGCTCATACTCTGAAACACTACACAATTTCACACTTCATTTCCTCAGCTCCCATCCTCATTTATTAATTTCTCATCATAACATAAAGACGTTATCAAGTTTTAGTTACCTCAGGAAACATGGCACCTTTCATAAAGCCTGATAAAGGCATTCTTATTTTAATAATGACTTTGAAAGTAGGGCATCTCAGACTCTTTGGTACAATGTTTTCATACTATTCGGTAACACAAAAGAAAGATACGCATACCCCTGAATAAATGGAAGCAATGGATGTTCTGATCTTAATTAGTTTGATAACAGGACAAATCAAATCCCCCAACATTTAAAACGGATAGAAATGGAGCCATGAGATATAACAACAGTGTAGGCTTCAGACAGGATAAACTTTCTACCTTACTGATAATTTTCCTTACACATAACTCTGGGATATAAACATGACAACAAGCAGCTCTTATTTTAGCAAAGGCCTTTACAGAATCACTTTATCATTACTGCTTTGATTTCAGAGCTCTTCTCTTTCCACCAGTCAAAACCCTGTCTACTGTTTTCACTTCATTGGCAAGATGTACATAAGGCAGATGTATCCCTCTTTTCCTCAGAGATGGATCCCATATTTAACTGATACTCCAACAATGACTTCTATCTCTGTCATTCCTTCTGTCATGAAGAGAAACATCCTAATCGCATCTGAAATACAGTTTGTTATCTATCATTTCAGAAATCGCCTTAGTCACAAACAGCTGCCCAACTTCAGCTTTAGTGTCACCTTGGAATTAAAAAATACACAGCCCCAGGCCCCACCCAAGACTGACTGAATGAGGGGCCTTCATGTTCGAGATGTGCTGACAGATGTTTTGGATATAATATTATGAGCTGAGAAGACTTTGATTCCAACCAAAATCAGGCCACAATTTTCTTGTCGGCTCTGCAGAAATGCCTTCTGGGTCCTGCCTGTCTAATCCACTACCATTTACATAAACAGTGGGGACTTCCAGAAGGTGGCATGGATGACAGAAACACATATAAACCTTAAACTTCTACACCCACAGCTAAGTTCTGTGACTCACGTGTCCTAGAAACCTTACCAGGTTACTTAACTATGTTGCTGATTATTTTATCATTTTCAGATTCATCACCTCTCATAATGTAAGGGACAACTTTTCTCTTAAAGTATGGTCCCACAAGGTAACAAACTTTATGTATGATGTACAGCAATGTTTATGACTCAATTGCGCAGTGCTCGAGTGGGAACTGGGTAGGTGACAATGGAATGCTGTGGGGGAGAGGGCACACTGCAGTGCTAACTCCATCACTCATGGCTACCAGACACAGACAAATGGGAACTCATGTGGATCAAGCATTACATGCAACTTGGCAAATAAAACACAGCAATTGCCAATCATGATATTTCTTGTACCTACACATGTGGGTGATCATGGGAACAGAGTCACTTATTGTCCTGACTTTACATCTTATAATTACATATACAATAACACTAAAACTAAAAAAAAGTGGTTGCTTATTATTTATTACATTTTGGGATATACAGACTTGCAATCATGCAAGTCAAAGAAAAATTGATCATGCCTCTTTACTAGACTTTAATAAGATCTACCCTTCCAAAGACATGCTAGTCTTTTTTATATCACTTACTGGCAGTACATATATTTGTAAACAAATATTTTTTAGGATGATGAACACAAAGATAAAATCCGAACAGGAATCTTTGAGAAGCATCTTGAGAACTCACTAAGAATTGCACCCACTTCTATCACACCAGACACTGATGCTCAATTTCACAAAAACAAGGCTAACTATCCCACTATTTAATGTTTATGTTGCCCTCTTTTTAAATATAATGAAAACGTTTTAGGAAAAAAGTTTTGCTCTTTGTACATTTTAGCTGTATTATATATTTTATATGTGCCCCAAACTAATTCCTCCTTCCTCAGTGTTATGCAGCAAGCCAAAGGATTGAACACTACACCAGATCATGACACACTCCCAAGCAGCTGGAAGAAAGAAAACACAGCCCACTGCCACACAAGCTAGGGTGCATGAAACAAAGCTGTTTTCCTTCTCTGTGAGTTTGTCATTTTGAAGTTCTATCAAATTAAGAAGCTTCTGCACAGCAAAGGAAACAAGTAACAGAGTGAAAAGAGAGCTGACAGAATGGGGGAAAAAAAGCTTTACTCCCTACAACTGGGATAGAAGGCTATCGAGTAGAATATAAACAGAACAGAAGAAAAATAGAGTCCTCAGAATCAAATGCCCAATTAAGAAATGGGCCAGTGAAATGAACACAGTTCTTAGATGAAGAAGTACAATGACAAGCAAATACATGAAAAATGTTCAACGTCTGCAGCCACTGGATAAATTCAAACCAAAACAGCACTAAGATATCATCTCACTCCAGTGAGAATGGCATACATAAAGCACTCGAGCAGCAGTCGATGCTGTCGAGGATATGGGGTGTGGAGGGAGGGAAGGAGCCATTTTAAACTGTTGGTGGAACTGTTAACTGGTACAACCACTTTGCAAAGCAGGATAGAGAGTCCTCAAAAGCTGAAAATAAATATTCCATTTAGCCCAGCAATACCTATTCTGGGAATCTTTCCAAAAGAGTTAAAAGCAACGTATAACAGAGATTCAAGTACACAATGCTTAAGCAGCACAATTAACGACAGCTAAGTTGTGGAAGACGCTGAAATATCCATCAACAGACCAACGGATACAAAAGATGCGGTATTCATACACAATGGAGTACTACAGTTTCATAAAGACAGATAGATTTGAGTCATTTGTAGGTAAATGGATGCAACTTGAGACCACCATGCTAAGTTAAGTGAGTCAGATTCAGAATGTTCAATATTGCATGTTTCTCTGAGAAACCCCAGAATGCAAATGAATTTATGGGTGGGGCATTGGGAATCAGGGGGGATGAAAGATAAAGGGGCAAAAGAGGAAGGTGATGGGACTGTAAGGTTGATACAATACATATGTGCACAAAATTCTCAAGCTCAATAGAACCATTTTGTATTGCTTGTATATACTAATGGGGAAAAATAAAAGTGTTATATATACAGAATCATAACATGGGGGATTTCACCAAGTGTCTGCATGTAGCAATAGCTTACTCATTTTGCTGTTGTTCTTTTCTATGCATGTGACCCCTTTCCAAATCACATACTGCTACTGCTATTCTATGATCATATGTACAGTATGAGTGAAGTTTGTGGAATCTGGTTTATTCAGACCATTAGGTATCAAATTCTTCTTTTTATCACTACTGAAGAAATAAAATATGTTCAAGTCAACACATTTTAATTGAAAAAAATTACAGCAAAAAGTTTTCAATAAGGGTGGGGGTGTCACCGACCATCACAGCACATGCTTAGGAAGCGCCAGGCCACAGGTTCAATCCCTAACACCAACAAAATTCCAAAATGCCAAAGAAAAAAGACAAACACAGGAAATCACTGTTTCCTCAAACTCTATTTTGCCCATATTTTCCTATGAATTTCAACACTTTCAGAAAAGAAATAGACAGTACTGACAAAAGCACAAGCAACAGATAAACACAATCTAATTTTCTTCCATTTTAAGCATAAATGGGATCAATGCTTTCTCAAAGTCATATCTCAATTTCTGTATATTAATGTCATACAGAATTATACATAACATCTTTTAATTTAAATATAAAAATTACTCAAACTTTTCTTTTTCTTTTTTTATTGCTCTGGCTAAAACCCCGAGGACACTAAAAATCAGAAGCAGTGGGTGTAGAAACATAGCTCACTTTCAATCATTAATGGGTTATGTCTAATGTTTCAGCATCAAATATGGTATTTACCACAGATCATAGTATAATTTTTACCTTTTTAAGAAAGTTATTTTAATTCCTAAACTTTTCTTTATTATAGAACATTGATTTTTTAACCAAATGCTTTTCGTGAATCTGTTAACAAAAAGTATTTTTCTCTACTGTTCTTTAAGCGAGGTGAAGATAATAAAATATATAACACTCAAACGCACTAAGGACATCCTCTAACAAGAAAACCAAGATGCCATTCAGAAGAGCCTCTGAGGCCAGACAAGTTGGTTCAAAATTCATGAGTAGTATAGAAAATTCCTTCAATTTTCTTTTTTTAAAATGTAAAGTGGAGGAGGCAAAGTTCATAGCAACCTTGAAGACATATCACCCAAAGCTACTGGCTGAAGATACTTAGTGCAGTGACAGTCCTTACACTAACATCTATGCTGTGTAGGGCAAAACAAAGAAGACGGCTTTGTCTTACAACTATTTAGTGTCACTGTGTCCTGCAACACCAAACCATCTCCGTCTGTGATGTCGCACTCCTGGCTGGTAGCAGTTTTTCTTTGGCGGCAGTGATTAGTACACAAATCTGCTGCAGGGCAGTAAAGCCAGCAAGAAGCAAAGGGAAATGAGCAGGAAAAAATGAATCAGAAGAGATATAATATGATACTAAATCTGACAGGGAAGGGATTTATCATCCTCTTGAATTATGGTATGTATACCCGGCTTGTGTGTGGCTGATTTGCTGCCCTCCGCCATGCCCGTTCCTTCTATTCTGTTCCAGTAATCCAGCCTGATAATGACATACTGTACTTTTCCCACCCGTCTCCCAAGAGAGTTTGCTTTAAACTGCAAAGACGAGCACCCGTGTGCTTCTTCATCACTAGCACCATCTTAACGGTGTTTATAAATCCTTTTACAATACTAAAGTATGTTCTCAGCAATTAATAATTTAAAATTTAAAAAAAAAACAACTCCAGTATAAGAAAGCGGAATCATGATTAAGTCTGAACATAAGGCAGTCTCTGTCAAAATGAAGAAAAGCAACACATTTTATGGGAGAAGAACTGGGGTACATATTTAGAGATCTAGCATCTAGTCAGGAATGGCGAACGGTATCTTTTTCTTGTGAAAAACTAATTATATTACTACTAAATAATTTTTATGGTGTCTTGAGAATTATATTCTAGTAATGGCACATTACAATGCTTTTTTGTACAAGTGATTATGGTTCTACTGGATTTGTGGTATCATCATGAAAGATGGATTTAATCGGAGCCAACCCAACAATCCCATCTCAGCTCCATATGCTCGAACATCTACAAATTTTCAAATAAAACTTCTACAACTTAAAAACACAGCAAATTTCCCCATACCTTATAGCCCAAATTCCCACAAACCTCATTTACCAGATGCAACTGGCACAATTAACCAAATAAGACACTTTTACCATCAGCCACTATAAATGCAATTCAGAGGTTCTAGCCCACAGAGGGTTTATGTAGAGCCTAACTCTTCTCAATAATAAGATTTTGATACCAAGGATGAGAAACAGCAACATACATGACATCCTTAAATGTAACGTGTGAAATAAGTGGGTTGGGCTGATAGATAGTAAATATAATTTTATGTGAAGAGGGATTTGGGGACACCGGTCACACTCTGATTCTACACTTCAGTGGTGGTTCCATAGCAGTCCTAGTTATTCTGCACTCAGAGCTCTCTACCTGTAACTAGGCATAACTATATGAAATATCTCACACTAAAAATTTATTGAAAATTTCAGTTCTTTAGAGACTCCAATGCTTAGGTGTATTTTTTCCAAGATTAAGAGAATTGAAGGTAATATTTTGGGCACTATTTCCAACTCTCTGATTTGGTATTTATTACATATTAGTCAATCCATCATTGTCAAGTATCTGTATTACAGAATACATAAAGATTAAAAAAACAGGAACTCATCCATCTTAATCAAGGTTTTTAATCAGGAATTAAGAAGATTCATGATTTGTGTGTGTCGGTAACAGATTAAAATATGAAGCAGAAGCTGCCAGTTTGCCCTGTTCTCGCTGTTTCATTCTTATATTTATGGACTAGTCATGAACAGAAAGTCACTAGGAGGCACCTACGCCCTCTGAACTCACAGTAAATTAGAGACTAGAACAGAACAGGCTTGACAGCACAATGCTCATTTCCTCTACCACTCAACCAGAATCTTAAGAGTTTAGATATTTTTCTGGCGTGCACACACACACACACACACACACACACACAAATTAAGTAATTATTAAATGATCTTCACGTCTTTTCTCCCTTTATCTCATTGCATTCAACTGAATTCATCTTTTACTGTTCAGTATTTGATGTTCTCTAAGAGAGGATATAAAAACTGGTTCTTAAACATAGCTACTTTCACAAAAAGAAAATGCTTGAGCATTTGTGACATTTCTATCACTCCTCTTTCTTTGGAGTGATCTGTATTTGAAGAACAACCATGATGCTCTTTAAGATCGGCACTATTAAAGAAAACAAGAAGGAAATCATATGTAGACTTCAAGACATTTTAGCAGGAATAGTGGGAAAATTCTCATTATACTTGATGCACTGTCGTCTCATCCACGAGTTAAGTTTAGTTTTTTAAAATATAACAAATGCAAAGAGTGGCAATTTTAATCTAAGAATTGGCTGAGATGGAGCTTAGTGTGCAGTGCTTGCCTACCACACGTACACATACACACACCGAGTCAAAACTACAAGAACTCATTCACTATAATCAATTCGGTTCCATCTTGGAGGAAGACAAACACATAAAAGCACGTGGAACTATAAACTCAAATATGATTTAAAAATATTGCTTTAAATGATGTTCAGATTGTTTCCGTGAGCAAAGATAAGCATCGATACGGTTTCGGTAATTAGGTGGTCCCACCATCCTAGGTGAAATAGTTTTAGGGCCATAACCTGCTTCTTGGTGTTACAATATTAAGGTGAGCCACAGAAGCGGTTACATTATAATGAATCAAATGACTCATCCAATTTCACTGTGCACTCCGAAAGCGCATATATAATTATGTTGTTTTTCTACGTCTCTAATGTTTTTTCCTGATTGATTCTGTGTGTGATTCAGCATCCTGCACTGTCGGGTTCAGAAAAGTATAAATAGTAAGAGAGGAAGTTAGTAATTAATATACCCATTGCATTTCATTCCATTCACAAGAAAGCCTTGCTACTTAAATGAATCCCTTATCTCACATTTTGAATTTTTATTTAATGATTTAACCATCAGAAGAAAATGCATTTTAGGTCATGAGTGCCAGCCCTAGAAAACTAATTTGGTTTAGAAGTATAACACAACTACTGAAAGTTCAGACACTGCAGGTCTCTGGGAAACAAATGGACAGAAGTTATGTTTCCTTGGTATTTACTGTGGGTGGGGCATCGGGGGATGGAAAGGTACAGCGTGAGAGGAGGCAAGGCAGTGTGAGCAGGCTTGCCAATGCAACCCATACAGCACGTCACGGGGTACTGACGGAACTGGGAGTTGGAAGGGTAGAAAGGCCTCTAAAAATCCCAGAATGATGAATTCCTAGCAGGTCATGAAGGCAAATTAAGAAACAAGAGTCACAGCATCAAGGGCATCTTCCCCAGGGAAGGAGAGGAGGAACTGTGTGCCACTGGCTTCATGGGAGGCGGATGGTCAGTTCTGACTGCAGTCAGGATATTAGGGATTGGTGGACTAGCAGGAACGGAGAGAGAGAGAGGAGAAGCAAGGGACACCTTGTTTCATTTCCCTCTGTGGGAGCAGCCGCCTTTGATCTCTCTGACGCATACAACTCTGCACTGTATCTCTGGCTAGCTTTCTGGTATAAGTAGAATGAATATTCTCATTGAATATTCTCATTTCTTTAAGGTGGCTGTTGCTGTATAAAAAGCTGTATTTCTTTTTAAACTATTTTTTCTTTTTTATTAACATGTCTATGTGACAGATAATGGTTACCTTGAGCTTGCACATTTTGTGCAACTGTATACCCCATCAGCATCATATTCCTTCTCCTCCCCCTCTGTTGGCCCTGCTGCACACTCACCATGTCCCTTATTCCCACTATCACACCCAACTGGCTCTACAGGATGCCTGCACCACGGATTTCTCATATTAGCGAAACCATGTGATATTTAACCTGCATTTCACTCACTTCTTTAAGCACGATGGTCTCAAGTTGCACCCATTTACCTAAGAAAGCCTCAAATCTACTTGTCTTTATGAACAGTAGTTCTCCATTGTAACCATTACCACAGTTTTTGTATCCTTTGGTCCGTTGATGTACATTCTGGTGCCTTCTACCTGCTAGCGGTTGCCGGTTGAGCTACTTTGAATGTGAGCACACATCCATCTCTGGTATACATAGCTTTTAACTCTTTTTGAAAGATATACAGAAGAGGCATCCCTGGATTGAAAGGAATATGTATTTCTTTTGAGAAATCTCCATATTGCCCTCCATAGTGGTTGCACCAGTTTACAGTCCCACCAGCAATGTAAAAGAGCTCACTTCCCCCCACACCCATGCCAATATCTACTGCTATCTGAATTCTTGATATATGCCATTCTCACTGGGGTAAGATGATATCTTAGTGATGTTCTGATTTGCATTTTTCTAATGGCTAAGGATGTTGAGCATCTTTTTACATATTTTCTGGCTATTTGAGCTTCATTCTCTGAGAAATGCCTATTTATTTCAGTTGCCCATTTTTTAATCAGGGCTTTTGAGAAGATACATGTATGGCCATGTTTATAGCAGCACAACTAACAATACCCAAAATGTGGAAAATAAAAAAAAAAATCAATAGACCAATGGATACATAAATTGTGGTATTTGTAAACAATGGACTATTAGTCATCTGTAAAAACAGATAGGTTTGAGGCATTTGTAGGCAAATGGTAGCAACTCAAGACCATCATGCTCAGTGAAGTGAGTCAGATGCAGAAGGTTAAGAATCGGATAGTTTCTCTAAAATGAGAAACTCAGATCACAGACATTACATAGAACTAAACAGGGGAATGATGGGAACTAGTGGAGAGGAGGTTGGTGTAGGAGGGTCGGAAAGGGAGATGAGAAAGATTTGTAATTTTACCATCATATACAAGCTCATAAAATAATCAAGCTCAATATAAACATTATGTACTGTGTGTGTGTGTGTGTGTGTGTAATGGGGGAACAACAATAGGATTTATTTTACCATCTATACATCAATCAGGAGTCTCATAACTAGAATTTATGAGGAACAGAAAAGCTGTGTCTCTCCCCTCAGGATAATACCTGGCATAGAGCAGATACTTGATAATGCTGTTGAATGAAGGAATTAAGTCAAGAGAACCAGAAAGTAGAGAGGAAAAAAAAAAAGAGAATACACAGAATATTCCACATTTAAAAAGACAAGGAATAGAAAAAATAAACCTCAATCTCAGATGTCACATAATGCCATAACCCCTCCACTATTCCAGAGTCATTCTCAACTAAACATTCAAAAGGAACATTCTGGAAAGACTGTGCCTTACAAGAGGCACATGTATCACAAAAGCTTGTCCGATTGACAAAACACCCACTGCATTTTACACAAATTGCTACTTCAACTGACAAGTGAAAAAAATACATTTTTAACAGTAAGTATTAATATTACAACTGAAACTCAAATAAGGAAGCTTTTCAACATAAAATATTAATCTCTTCAATAATCATGTTAGAAATATTTACTACTATGTGAGATATAAGTTCAAATTTCTATCTTGACTACTTAAATTTTCTCACAAACATCACTATATTAATCTGCCTTTTTTGCATTTTACTGTCGTTATGTTCAAAAATTCAATCTCCTAGAAAAATGGCAATTCAAGAACGCAATTCAATTTATATAGTATTCCCCTTGGCTAGAAAGGCATATCTGCCATTCCATAGTTTTAATTCAAATTTTACAACAGCTGTTATGTGATATAGTTCTAATGAAAAATACCCTGCTTTCTGAACTCCTGGAACATGCAAAAATTATAATCTAACATAGTTTCTCTGAAACACGAAGATATATTTTAAAATTTAAATTAAATTGAACTGAAAAGTTATATTTATGCTATTTTCTCTGATGTAATGTGAATATTTTAATTGTAATCAACATATTTTTAAGTTAAGATTGTAATGTCTCATTACTTAAATTGTATGTGAGGCCAACTTTAAAATATTTTGACATATACAAGGCAACACTGTACTTTGCCTTCTGCTCTGCAAAAATTAAATCTCTTTTGGTATTACAATTTCTTCCACAATTAGATATGGGTTGGTTTTCCATTTCAATACAATTTCCTATTTTATATGCATGTAAATCCTAGGAAAACAAAACATGAAAGGAGAGAATTACAAACGGTCCCATTTATAAACAATGTCCTCTCAACAATTAACACTGATCCAGTTCCAGGAACAAGCTTTGTCAGCAGAGAACCCAGCCACCACCAGTCACAGATGTGCTCTTTAATGAGTAACTAAGTAACTTCCCTTAAGTGTAACAGAATCTCATCTTCTATAGATAGGTGGTCTTTGGTTACTGCTTAATTTGTATGTATTCACTGAGGCCAACAGGCACAATCCTGAAAAAAGTCTAACACACCTTATAAACTTGAAACCTATTACCCTACAATGTATGTTATTATCAGGGCCAGGGGCCAGGCATCATGCTACACACACATACATACATACACACACACACACACAATATGAGCGTAAGAATACTATGTATACTATATTCATATTTAAAATATCTTGAACACTATAAATTCTCTACGATATAAGATTCATATTATCATTATCAGTAATGACTAAAACAAACCATAAACCACTATAATTGATTTTTTCTCTTTTTCATGTAGGGTTAGAACTACAGAGAAAAATCCAGAGATTGAAAAAAAAAGCAGGAAATAACTTCTCTTGCACTTGGTCTCCACATGCAGCACGGGCAGCACTGAACTCCCAGTCAGTAGCCAGATACCATCTTTGCCTGCCCTGGTGACTGTAACTGCCTGCTAACTCATCTTCCTGCTTTGCCTTTGGCACCTTACAATCTGTGCTGAACACACAGCAATCACAGCAAGCCTTTTAAAAGGAAAAGCAGTTCATCTGCTCACCACTCCTCCAAGCCTTCTCTTCTCACGCAGACTAAAAGCCTGAGTCTGTACACTGACGGGCAAAGGCCTCAGCAGCTGGCCTTCCTGCTCTGCCCCATCTCAGAGACCCCTCCTCACACATCCTTTCCTCTGGCTCTTTGGCCCCCAGACACAATAATCCCCTTGCTCCTTTTTACATAGGCAGGCTCCTACTTCAGGACTCTTTTATGTAATACTTTAATTTCTGATTGTAAACTCTATGAAAGCAAAGAATTTTTTAATGCTTCATTGACTGTTAATGCCCCATGTATCTAACACAATGTCTGCTGAAGGACATCAGTAAATATTTGCTAAATTAAAAAACGCACTTAACAGCACACTTCAGTTGGAACTACCTGTAAACTGCAGTGTCATAACAAATCCGACTGATGTCAGTACTCAAGTTCAAGTTAAATTTTACAAAAAATAAAAAGGAAAACACAAAGGCATTTCACAGTGATATTTTTTCCTTTTTTAATAAAATCAATACAAAGCAAAAAATCATTTAGAGCATTATGAGTAAGTCACCATTGAACTTAGGAAAGTTTCTACACATTCCTGAAACCTTTCATTTGCTTAAATATCAATGTGAGATTAAAGAACACACGTCTAACCCACCTTTGATTAAAATTTTAAAAGCCAACAAACTTAAGTATATTATCTATGTATTGGCTTCTCCTCTATTAGAACTGAAGTTTATTAAAACAAGGAGGCTGTTTCAATGTCTCTTTGCTTTGCTCCCAAACACATATAAATAAATATTGTGCCTAGGTGTTTACACTCTAACAGCTTTTTGAACAATCACAAATGGCTGAGTGTAGGATTTGTTCTCAAAAATGTCAACCTCTGAGGCCACAGAACTCAGCATCCTTCATTTTTCTAATTCTGGGATCTACTCACTAGAATGTGAAGAAACCAAGTTTGTAGTTATCTTTCAACTATAGTACACTAAAGCCTTTAAATATTTTCAGCTTCTTCTAGGATACTAAAACCCAGCAAACAAGATCTGCCAAAATTGTAATGATTTCAGTAGCTGTTGAAGGATTATATTTATTGAGTCCTGGTGTTAAACATACATTTATGCCATTTTTATCTCAATGACCACATTGGTACAGAAAAATGAAGCTGTCATTCATATGAAATTAAATTCCCAAAATGAATTCTTCCTTTCTGTAATATTCTGTAGGCCTGGTGACCTTCCTGTAATCTCCCATTAGTAAATCTTTAATTTAATCAGCCTGAATCTATGTTAACTGTATCACCAAAATATTCCAGAACAAAAATATTTATAAATAATGCAAAGCAGAGATGTCAATGCTGGTATGTCCTATCAACCACAGCCTTAAAATTTTCCCTAACCAGTGAAAGGCAAACAAACAAACAAACAAACAAAAAATCCCTGGCTAAGATGTGTACACAAAATTGGCCCTTTAAGTCCTCATCCTCTCACTTAGCCACTTTTTTTCCTTTTTCAGGCACTTGATGCTACTCTTGTTACATTGACATTTTTAGGTACTGTCTAAATATTGAATGCATTCTTCAATTTTAAGTATTTTTCCTTTCAACCTATCTAAAAATATAGGTGAAATATTATCTCAACTTAAAAAAAAAATCCACTGGTCTCATTGTAAGTCCTGGTTTTAACTTGTTAGAAATTACAGATGTCTCAGGGAAAAAAAATTTAAAACGAGGATTATTTGATGATTCAAAGCCGGTTTGGTGTTTGTCCTTCCATGTTGTCTGGTGTTGCTTATACACATATGTTTTGGGGTTTGTAATGCTTTCTCGTGAATTGAGTTTCCTGGGAATTTTTTTTTTTTTTTTTTTTTTTTGCAAAAGATCTACACGCAATTACAGAATGAAGAACAACATACAAGAATCAAAGAAAAACAAGAGACAAAATTTGAAAAGTAGGGAACACTTAAGTCCCTCGAAACAATGCTGGGACAGTGTTGTGGTTTGTGTCTGAAGTGCTGCCTAAATGCCTAATGTACTTGTAGATACTGTGGATTGTTGGGAGGTGCAACCTGGGTGTAAGGGGTGGGTGCTTAGGGCTTGATCTGGAGTTGCATAGGCTGGTTCTCCTTTCCTCCCAGACTTGGTTCTGTTCAGCCATGCTATGAGGTGCTCTTTGGCTCTGGCTCCACCACGTGGTTCTACCATTTTCTAGTCACCTGCCCATAAATGAACTGTGAACTTCAGAAACCATGAGCTGAAGTAAACGCCTCCTCCCCAGCACTGTGAATGTCAGGTATTCTCTCCTGGCAATGAGAAAGTAAGGATCGTGGTTTGGATCTGGAATGTCCCCCACAAGTCTCGTGTACTTGGCTGTTATGGATTGCCTATGGAACCATGTATTGTTGGCAAATTGGGGCCCAGTCTAATGGGGTGGATGACAGGCATGTAAATTGGATTACAGGTGTGTAGCGGGGCTTAGACACCTTCCACACCTGGACCCAGGAAGGGCTGATCACTGGGATGGGACCTGGAAGAACATATAAGCTGCTTCCTGCCTTCCTTGAAAGACTAATCTCAACTTGCTTTGACTCGGCTTCCTGTTCGTAATGTCAAGGAGGTGCCTCCATCTCTGCCTCTGCCATGTACTTCTACTCTTGCCCGCCGCCCCTGAATGGACTGTGACCTCCTGAAACTGTGAGCTAAACTAAACTTTTCCTCCCCTATATCTGTGCATGTCAGCTACTGAGTCACAGCAATGAAAAAGTAACCGGAACACTAAGACAGAAATTTACACCAGATGTGGGGTTGTTGCTGCGACTGTATCTGTCCATGTGGTTTGGAAACCTGTGGAACTGGTTTGTGGGAAGACCTTGGAAAGATATTAGTATATCAGCTATAGAAGCCTTGGAGTACTCTGAGCTGACCTTGATGGGTGATTCTGGTCAGAAGACCAGAATGGTGATAAAAGTGCAGATTGGAACAGGCTCAAAAAGATTTTGATGAGGAGGAGAACTGTACTGGCAAGTGGTCTAAAAACCATGCTATCATCTGGCAGAAAGTTTGCCAGCATTTTTGCCTTTTTCTAGAGATTTTGCCTAAAATTGAGATTAAGGGCAGTGGACTACTTAATCTGGTAGAGGAAATCCCCAAAGCAACCCAATATTCATGCTGTCATTTGAATACCACTTGCACATTTTAGCCAACTCTATGATGACAGGCAGAAAAAATGGCATAAAAATATGATATAAAAATGTCTGCAGTTTTGTGAAACTGAAAGGGCCTATAGTGGTGGAGCAAAGGAGCACCAGGAGTTCAAAGATATTAGCATTAAAAAAAGAAGAAAAGTACTTACAGTTAGGACTGGAGAAAAGATACCTTGAGGATATCTCAAAAGTCAACAAGACTCTACCCTTTACTAACTCAAGGGTAAAGAGGCAAAAAGACTTTGCTGTGAAACATGTACCTCAGGGCCAAAGTGAAAAACGTCTGCAGGCAACCAGCCACCTGGAGCTCAACCATCTAAATAAGAACTCAAAGACAGATTCTACAGTGTTTGTCCAAAAAGGCCAGGCTACTGGTCAAGCCAGTGGCAGACTCCTGCAATGTCCGTGAGGTCCTGGATTTACAGGCTTGCTGAGTATAACAGGAGGAGCAGGCTTCAGGGAGGCTTCCACTCAGATTTCAGACAAAGGCCTTAGAGACCTGGCAGTGTGCCCCTGTGAGGGCAGTGTGTAAAGTTACAAAGGAGAAGATGTTACAAAGAGTTACAAAGATGCAATGGAGATCCTGAAAATTTGGAGACACCAGGAGCATGAATCAACCCCTGAGGAAGGCTGCAGGCTATGGTTTAGGCCAGCCTCCCTCCCCTCCCCATGCCACCCCCCAAAAAAGAAGGAGGTTGCAGCAAGAGGCAATGCTGTAGGGGTGGGGTCAATCTTTGTAGCACATACCTTGCCACAGTTTACCCTGGGTACTGGACATGGAGTTAAGGATTTAACTCCTTCGCTTTTGGGTTTAATGTATGTTTTAGTTCAATTGTCTTTTATCCTTCTATTCCTCCTTTTCAGAATGGGACTATTTACCTTGTGCCATTGTACTTTGGAATTGCTAAACTCTGGTTTTCGCAGAAGCTCACAGCTGAATGTTTGCCTTATGTCTAGAGGAGACTTTGGACTTAAACTTTTTTTAAAGCACCGCTTAAACTTTTGAGACTTTGGCAACTCTTAGATAAGGACTAAATGCATTTTACATAAGGAGATAAACATGAGTCTTTGGGTGGCCAGGGGCAGAATGCTGTCATTTGGATCTGTAGTGTTCCCTAAAAATCTCATATATTTATGGATATTGGGTATTGTTGGGACGTGGGACCTGGCTGGAAGGGATAGATGCCTGGAGCTTGACCTGGAGGAGTATATGCTGGTTCTCTCTTCCTCCCAAACTTGGCTCTGCTCTGCCATACCATGCAGAACTCTATTTCTGGCCCCACCCTTGCCAAACGGTTCCACTATTTTCTAGCCATCTGCCTGTAAATGGACTATGATCTTCCAAAACTATGAGCTAAAATAAATCTCTCCTCTCTAATGTTAAAAATCTTGGATATTCTGTCCCAGCAATGAAAAAGTAAGTAACACAGGCAGATTGGCCTTGTCCAAAATGCAGGATTGGTCAATGCTGAGTTAGCTTTTAGACTATAGTAGCTCAATGATATTGTATATTCAGATTGATAATGGAAAAACTACTGTATATTGAATACCGAGTCAATAAGAAAAGTTTTGAAATTTGCAATCATGCTTATGTTTAGACTTTTCTGATTACAAAATTAGAGTTTTTTAGATTGTAAATAACAACTGGACAACACACCAAGAAAAGGGCTATGAGACATCATTAAAGCCTGGGTTTCAACGGAAGACAGTAGTTCAGCAATACTGATTAAGGCACTAAGTCAAAAATACAGAGCATGACATCAGAAAGATAAATGAGTAGTGCGTGTTTATGAGCATAACAGGGTTGGGGTGAGGAGGAGGAGGGTAGGTCCTATTTAAAAATGCAAACCCTCTAACAGAATGTCATAAAATTCACTTAACATCTTAAAATACTTCAAAAACATTGTATCACATTAGCATAGCAGTATATTTTTCTAGTCAAAGCAAGCATTATATGGGGAAAGAGTTACCATCATTGTTAAATATTTACTGTGTGCCAACAACATTAGCCAGGAAAATACACAAACTACACCCACTTGGCTTAGAAACTATATGAAATATAGTTATGCTCTAACATCATGATACAAGCAATTACTCTTAGCTACTGATACACATATTTCTATTCCATGCACGTATATATACACACGTTTTGGCAATTACCTATAAATAATTCAAGATAATTCCCTGAAGATTTTGTCCGTGTTGAAATGTATCCTCAGAAAAGTTGATGGCATACTTTGTAAAAATGAGCTCAATAATGAAAGGTCATACTTAAAAGATACACATATGAATGTCCATTTGTCTTTCACACATCTTCTCCATGTTTTCCAAATTTAATAATAAGCATGGCATTTTCAAGATAATTTTCACTTTCTTTGCATATAATAAAATTGTCAAATTTTGAACTTTTCATGCTTACATAATGGATTACAAGGTTATAACAATGCATTCAATGTGGAAGTTTCCATAAGAAATATAATAAACTGATTAAAAGTAATAAATATGAAAATAAAATGTTTTAAATGTTAGTTTCTGATGCTGGATTTACCACAAACTAGCTACGTGACCTTGATCTACTAAAGAATGTCAAGTCTGTGACCTCCAACAGCCAATGTTCCTACTGATAAAAATAGCATGTCTGACAAAAGCACTGTACCTGGAACATTTATTGAGCTGTGATAGGACCTGCTTTTTTTTTCAAGGCAAAAAATGGCTTCATTTATGTGAAAGTACTCTGAATTAACACAAGTCAAGACTGATCAGCAGAATATACAACATACCAAGGAAAGAGGCATGGGCAACATACTTGGCAAGGTGAGCATTTGATGTCAAGTCGTATGTTAGGTGTGGTGTTTTGGATCTGGAGTATCCTCCCAAAACCTCATGTTCCTATGGATACTATTTGGGTTGGGAGGTAGGGCCTGACTGGAAGTGGCAGGATGCTTGGGATTTGACCTGAAAGTCAACAGACTGGTTCCACTTTCTTCCATTCTCTCTCTGTCCCACCATACTATGAGGATCTCTGTCTCCCGGGCAGCTGTAGCTCCACTGCAGCCCCATCTTGTGATTCCACATTTTCCCAACCACCCACCCAGGAATGGATTGAGACCTTTTGAAACTGTAAGCTACAATTAATCTTGCTTATTGTGGATGTTGGGTATTGAGTCACAGAGATTAAAAAAAAAACAACTAAAACATGAGGGTAACGTTTATGAAGCCCACTCCATCTACATCTATGCCTAAGAGGAATTACTACTGTGGCTATAGTAATTGGCTAAGAGGATTTTAATGCTTGCAATAATGGTCAATCTGATTTTAAATATTATCAAATATCCTAAAAAGACCTCACCATTGCAGTTTTATAATCAGAACTTTCTAGGATATCTTCTCCCAAAGGAATTTCAGGGATTGGGGATGTAGTAAAAAAAAAAAAAAAAAAAAAAAAAAAAAAAAAAAAAAAAAAAAAAAAAAAAAAAAAAAAAAAAAAAAAAAGTGAATGAAAAGAATGGACAAGTAGGTAAGTAATTTATATCTACAAAACCCCCTAAAGTTCAACACACAGTGATGAAGGCACTGAATCCCACATTTCATGGAGAGGTATTATACCCTGTGTAACATACTGAGGTTTAGTGCAGTGAAAAAATGCACCAAAATCCAGAACAGAAAAATCTAGCCAACTGATATTGCAGAAATCATACTAAATTGATGATTTCAAAACTCCTGTAGAGAAAGACAAAGGAAAGATTGTGTTACTCTTACATGAGGAAATAAGGATGCAGGTATAGATACAATTAGTTCTAGGTAATATTCAACACATCTAACTCCAATGTACCAATCAATGAGATTGAATGCTAGCAATAAAACCAGGGCAGGCCCCCACTGCGTGGCAGCTGCACAGAAACCACTGTCAACGACAGAAATATTTAACTAGAGCAGGCAGACTGAAGGAATCAATATGTAATACTAAATCAATACAGAATTGATCCATTTAGCTAGAGTGCTACTAGAGCTGGGAAAGATGGCCAAATATTTTTCCTAGATTCTGGGATTTCTAATGGTAATACACACAGTCTGTATGAAATTGATAAAAGTTACACTAGGAACTTTTTCTCACAATTATCTGAAAACACAAAGCTCCAACCTGCTTCCTTTTTTGCCCCTTTTACTTAAAGACCACATATTAAAAATCCCAAGAGGGATTCTGAAAATATTTTGGGCATTTAGCAATTTTAATTGGCAATTACAAGCCTTTGCAGATGGAATACTCAGAAAGTGGTTGCAAATATGACTTTTGGCCAAATTTCAGAGCACCAAACCTCTTTCAGCAGAGTTTCATTTTTACATTAAGAAGTGCTAGGCTGAGCCTAGGCTACAGAGTGGAAACCCTATCCACAAAAAAATAAAGTGCTAATTCTATGGAAAGCTTAGTGTGTGCTAAGCTCTCTCAATTGCCACCTATCTTTGAGCCTTCAAAGTAACTCTATGTGGTAGGAACTTTTTATCTACAAAGTCAATTGATTAAGCCCTATATATTTTCAGTCTAGGCTAAAGGCCACAGGAACAACCAATCTGTATTCAGCTCCCCATGTAAACCTCTCTCAATTCCATTTTCATTCACCACGAATCCTCATCCTTACCACTGCTGTAGGTGTGTGTCACTAACGCCATTTCACAGATGAGACAACTGAGAGGATAATTAACACCAGTCCATTCAGAAAGCAGGTAGTAGGTAAGAACTCTGTGGGCATCCTGTGATCTCCAGAGCACAGACACAATCCGTAGTCATAGATATGACGAGAAACCATCAGCACCAGGCAAAAGCATAGTGAGTACAGTACCCATGTTGCACAGGACAGCAAAAGGGGATAATCAAGAGAACTGAGAACAATTTGGAAAGAAAAAAAATTAAAATCAGTAAAGTTTTATAATAGTTGCTTTTTTAAAAAAAATCTAAATTAGAACAACCTGAGTGGCTTTTATATTAATATCACAGTAATTTTGAAAAGATATTAAAATTCTGCTAGAACCCTAGCTATAAAAAAGTTATTTTTCATGAAGATAGACTTAGGATATTGAAAATGTACAGACATTTTCTTTGAAATTACTACTTTTAATCTTTAATAATTACTCAAATTAAGAAGATATATTAATGATGAATATTAGAATGTGATCAGGAACGTGTGATAAAACACATTCCCTAAGATTTTATTGTGTTTTCTTTTCTTAGGCTGAAAAATCTCAGCATACATGTACTGTCATTCTGGAAGGAAAAAGATGTCTTGTTGAAAAGGACAGAAGACAGAAAAACTAAATATCTCTATATTGAAGTTCACCCAAACCAGATGGACAGAGACGTTTTGAAGCCTCGGTGGCTTAGACCTGTAACCTCAGCACTGTGGGAGTCTGAGGCCGGAGGACCACAAGTTTAAGCCCAGCTTGGGTCACTTAGAGACTTAGTGTAACACTGTCTCAACTAAATATGTAAAAACGGGCTGGGGATGCAGTTCGGTGTCAAGGTCCTGGGTTCAATGCCCAGTACCACACACACACACACACAAATTATTAGTCAATATGCTGCACGTGAAAGTACTTCTTAGGATACATTCCTTTAAAAAAAAACTCTTAAAATTAAGAAAATTAAAATGAGAAGAGTTCATGCATGGTTTACTGGTTTTACTCATGAAATTGCTTCCATGAACACAACACTGAAGCATAGAGATGGACAGCAGTTGAGGTTTACATTCTCAAGGCTGAGTACTTCCTGTGAACTTGTAACCTGGCAGGCAGAGAGGTATGAAGTCTCCATTTGCTATTCCAAGAGTGGCAATCACGTTGGAAGACCTAACAGGGCCTGTAAGATTACTAGCTACAACATTAAGAAAGGAATTTGTATCCTTAAGAACTGTGGTCGCCACAGAGTAATAGTCCCATTACCAATCAAAGGTGTGAGGCTGCCTCTAAATGGATCCTACAGTCACAGCAGCACATCGCATCCACAAATATTTTTCTCTTTTTTCCCATAATTACTATTCTTATTACTGTATATTTGTGCTCCATGATAATTACATGCAACTTGTTGAATTGATGCATATATGTATCATACTTTAATTATTTTTACTTCTCTTTCCCCTCCCTGCACTTTTATCCCTCCCCAGATCCAGGTCCCCTTTACAACTGCACAAAAGCTACCTGCCTGTTTCTCATTCCTGTTTATTTTTCTCTTTAAATTACTTATACTTTGGATTTATTAAGAAGTTTTGAATGCTATCCCCTATCCACAGAGTCATACAGGCTCCTCTTGTGTTCATACTAAATCCCATAATAAAGCAATCTATAAGTAAATTGTTATTAACTAAGCAAACTATAAACAACAAAAGACCCTGGACATCCATTATTCAAGTCCCTTGTATCAGAAAGCCAAAAAAAAGAAAAAACAAACAAACAAAACAAAAACAAAAACAATAAGAGAAATAAAATCTGTGCATGGAGAAAATATCTCATTCTACACAAATTTGTACCTTAGGGTTACTGCTATGCATATTGTTATTCTACATAAATATGTATTTTATGTTTTTATCTATAGGAAAGTTCACATAACAATAAATTTTCAAATAGAAATAGTTACTAGAATAAACTTTAAACAAACACTCCAAAAAACTTTATTAGCTCATTTTAATTTCCAGATCATATTAATCACATTGATATTTATTAAAAATACTAAGTACTCATAAAAACATTTTTGAGCTCTTACCCATAACAGTTTGCAAACACTGCATCTTAATAGTCACTTTACAGTTGTGAAAACTGAGTCTTTCTTAAGTAATTTACCCAAAACTGCAAAGCCAGGAAATGCAGCAAGATAAATAAAAGCTATGTTTGACAAAGCACAAAGCAATTCCATACACTATCAAAAGATTTTAGAAAGTCATATTATTTTCATTACTCATGTCAAAATTGAGACTCAAAGAAGTTCCATGACTCAGCCAAGTTGACAGGGTCCATACGACTTGAGCTTGAACTCTGGGTCAGTCTCGTGACTCCACACTAAATGCTCTGCCTAGTAAAGCATGCTGACTTTAAAATCCAGCCTTTGATTGATGTCTTAAATAGGTGCACTGAGAACAGCTAGGTACCTATGAAGATTATCTTTCGTTCACTTTTGAAGCCTGTCTTTCTAAACTCTTGAAAACTTACTAGATTTGGATCATGTTTTTCTCACCTAAAGCCAAAGCTTTAATTTTAATTCAAAAACTAGTGACATTGAAGTAAAGGGAAAAATCTGAACAAACTGTCTTCGGGGTGCTCTGCTATTAAAGGTTTCTTCTTATAAGTCCTAAAACAAAATGTTTCATTTTTAAAATAAGACAGTTCGATGCCTAATTCATATATTTGAAAGTGAATCAAATTAGACTGTTTCTTTTTCTGTAAATTTATATAAGAAAGTGATATGTTTCACATCTAGGGCTTGCGTGGTTCCACAACGTATCACTACTTGGTTAGACAAGTTTCTGGGTCTTAAGAAACCTCTTTCTGCCTATCACTAGAACCTGCATCATAGGAAATCTCCTATTTCTTGACCGTTCATCACCTTTCAGTAACTCAAGCTTCACTTGGTATCTAGATATAAGCCTGGATCTAGTAAAAAAAAAAAAAATTCAATTCTATGGATCATACATAACAATCTGAATAATTCAACTGAGTAGTAGCTCACTGTCTGTGGCCATAACCCAACATCTAAGGCTGAGTGATGGGGAAGAAAATTTGTGTATGAGGCTCATGGTTTTGGAGGCTAGAAGTCTAAGATCGTGTCATCCCACTGGTGTGGCTGTTTAGGTCCTTCTGTTCACATCACAACATCGTAGACAACGTGATAGGAATATGTGGGAAGGAAACAGAATACTCACACCACGAAATGGGAAGCCAGGCATATTCAGGGGTCAGGCATGTTCTTATAACAGGCTGCTCTGAAGAGAATTAACCTAGATCCCATGAGTGAGAGTTACATGCATCCCTTCCAAGAGGCCTCCAGGAATGACTTAACCATCTTCCATTAAGGCCCACCTCTTAGAGTTCCCAAACCTCAACACAACCAAATTGGTGATCAACCTTCTAGCCCACGAACCTTTGAGGGGATACACCACATCCAGACTACAGTAGAATCTTTACTTTAGAAAATGCACATTTCTCAATTTAAAAAAAAGTTAATATAAAAGAGCTCATAATTTTAAGGTGATTTTTATGTTACTCCCATAAAGTTAATTAGCAAACATTGTCACCTACACTTAACATTGCTTTCAAGCCTTCTGTTTATCACTGAGATTAAAAAAAATCACTTAGCATATATTGAGCAGGAAGCATACAAACTTTCACAAATACAGTGGTTACAGCAAAACAGAGGAATTTGAGAAATGAGAAAAATAACCAGATGCCATCTATCACAGTTATTCATGGTACCAATTAGTAATAGTCAGCTTTTTAATCACTATCAGATATATTGTAAGTGTTGGGAAAATATTTAAAGACAAAAACTTGGCATTTCTATTTTTGGTATGAAAAAAGTTTAAATACAAAATGACTTTCCCAGTAACTACAAGTTCCATTTGCAAAGAGGATGACTAAGATAAGGCAACAAATCTACAAAGTTTTGGCTACTCCTATTCACTTCTATTCTAGGTTCATTATTATATGAAAAACAGCACAAATTTAGAAATGTAAGCAAACTTTTTTTTTACAGAATATACATTCAGTTTCCCATACTATGCTCATGAACATGCCTCTTATTTTCTAAAAATATTTATGATGAACACAGTCTCTAATTCAACAACCTTCTCTTGGCATCAACCCCATTCCAGATGCAGCATCAAGGACAGTCTTGAATTAAAGATCAAGTAGCATCTTTAATGCCGCTTCCTTAAACCATCTGCCAGTTTGGGAGGTTTTTAATAAACCAAATGTCACCATAAATGCTCCCATTTCTAATGCTCCCAGCCACAATAAAATAAAAATATGTAAATTTAAATTAATGCATAGTAAGATAGAGATGTGAAAAGGTAAAACTAAATAATGAAAACGTAGTGATTTTGCCCAACAGGTCACCTGTCTTCATGTTTGTTTAGGGTTTGTTTAGGACTAGTCAGGCCCCTTTCTGTACATCATTATAATCAGTTTTGGTTCTGTTTTACTTATGTATAAGAATAGGTTGACTAAAAGCCTATAGAATCTGGAACTGTAGCTCAGCAGTAAGACTGCGTGCTTACCATATGTGATGCCCTAGGTTCAATCTCAGCACCAGAGAGTGTGGAGCAGAATAGAATAGAAAGAGGGAGAGGGGGTGGGTGGCGAGGCGAGGAGAGAGGGAGGGAGGGAGAGGAAGAGAGAGAGAGAGAGAGAGAGAGAGAGAGAGAGAGAGAGAGAGAGAGAGAGAGA
>PVKB01007608.1:0-31505 GCA_004027205.1 Ctenodactylus gundi
GTCATACTGTGCATTGTCAAGTCATGGTGTCTCTGCTCAGAGGTCACTGCATCTGTATGCCTTCCTCTCCATCTTCCATGGCACGTAACAGGGCTTACAGCATAAATACACAAACGGCAAAGTGCATTTTACTTGTAAAGAAACCAGGGCTTCCACTAGACATCCACAGGTGCTTATTCTAGAAGACACATCAAGGGGCTAGGGGCACAGCTCAGTGGTTAAGGTGCTTGCCTAGCAAGCACAAGGCCCTGGGTTTGATTCCCATGCACCACGTAAACCAGGCATGGTGGTACACACTGTAATCCCAGCACTTGGGAGGGTATTCAATACCTGCCTGGGCTACACAGTGATTTCAGGACCAGCCTGGATTACAGAGTAAGAACCCATCTCAAAAAAAAAAAAAAAAAAAAATGCTCATCACTACCACTGGGATAGCACAGGCACAGAACTAGGCTCTGGCTCAGGCTGCAAGAAAGAGCCAAAGCTGGGCCATGTGGCACAGGTATATAGTCCCAACACTCCGAAAACTGAGGCAGGAAAACCACAAGCTCAAGCCCACCATGGGCAATTTAGTGACTTAGTGTTTCAAAATCAAAAATACAAGTGAACCGGAGACGCAGCTCAGTGTGAAAGCTGGGCTGGTCTTAAACTCCTTCCTCAGCCTGAGTAGCTTAGACTAGCAGCATGCAATGCCATGCCCAGACCCAGGGGTTCCCCCCCGGGGTCCCCCCGCCCCCCCAGTGCTGGGGATTGACCTCAGAACCTTAGTGCATGCTAGGCAAGGGCCCTGCTACTGAGCTACACCTCCAGACCTCTACCTTTAATAAACCTGCCTTCTTGCCACCACACAAACCCAGCTAAACCCCAATCCTCACAAACTCCAAGCCTCCGCTTTCTCCAGGCCTGTGCCAGAGCAGCTGGAAAATGCTGGAGAAAATACATAGTGCCCCTGACAAGACACCCTTCAAAGTATGACCACAAACCTCAAGTTGGCACTGCTGATGCCCAGCCATCCAACAGTCTTTCCTAGAAAGCTCCCCTCCCTGCTTTCCCGGATGGCTACTTCATGCCTTCTGTTTCCCTGAGTGACACTGTGTTCCTGAGCAGGTGATTCTGGCTCATTCTTCATGGAGAAACTAGAAGCCAGGATACCAAACTGGCGCTGAGCCCACGACTCCTGTCTCTGCTCCTGGAACCACAGCAGAGGCATCCTGTGCAAGTCTCTGAGAGGGCTCAGGGTTTCACCTGCTGGCACAGCCAGAGGCCTCTATGCCAGCAAGGGCACTGGGCATTGCTCTCTGTGTTGCCACTCCCTCCCTTTTGGCACTATTACTTCCGTGTATAAACAAACGTGTTTTAGTATCTGCTTTCCTGAGAAGAAAGAAAGGCCGGGCCTGCTGGTACCGGTTTAGAGGATCACAAGTTCAAACCCAGCCTAGGCAACTTAGAGATTTAGGCTCTTTATCTTTTTCAATTTCTTTCTCTCTTTTCTTTCTTTCTTTCTTTCTTTCTTTCTCTTTCTTTCTTTCCTTCTTTCTTCTTTTCTTTCTGAGACAGGGTCTCATTGTCGTCTAGGCTAATCCTGAACTCACCATGTATTCCTAACTGACCTCCAGTTTACAGCAATCCTGCCTCAGTCTTCCACGTTCTGGGATTACATGTCGCCATGGGAACTGAGGAATCAAACCCAGGGCCTGTGCACGCTAGGCAAATGCTTTAACCACTAACTTATACCCCTATCCCAGCCCTGGCAACTTAGTGATTTAGTAAGAACCTGACTCAACATCAAACATAAAAAATGTTGTTAGATGTATTGTAGCTCAGTGTGGAGGCCCAAGCTCAATACCCAATACCCCAGTACAAAAAAAAAAACAAAAAACAAAAAACCTGAGCCCTGTGGCACAGGCCTGTAATTCCAGTACTGTGGGAGCCTGAGGCAGAAGGATTCCAAGTTTGAGCCCAGCCTGGGCAACTCAGTGACTTAGCAAGACTGTCTCAAAATTAAAATGGGCTGGGGATGTTGATAGTGTGAAGGCCTTTAATCCCATACCCGGGGGGGGGGGGGGGGGAAGGAAAGGGGAAAAGGTAAAAGGGAAGGAAGGAAGGAAAGAAAGGAGGGAATGAGGGAGGGAAGGGAAATAAAAGAAAAATGATCCTGTCTGGAATCAGAATTCAGTCAGATTCTAACAACATCCAAGAAGAAGCCTATTACAAAATTGGGAATCCAGCAAGGATGCTGGGTCACTAGAGAAAAGCAATGGCGGGTAAGAGTGGAGACATCTGCAGTCCTTGCTGGGCTGCCCCTTCTTTCATGAATGACTTGGGCACAGCTCCTTCCAAGGACACAACACAAAGCCAGGGACAGGGGAGGAAAAGCCTCTCCTCTTCCTCCCAGCCTTCGACTCTCCTCCCTTACCTCCCTTTAACTGATCCCATCTCAAGTGGCCTAGCAAAAAGATGGCTCTCCCAGGGCCCAGGATGGGGTGCACGTAGACAGAGCACAGGTCTGGGTAGAACACTGACCAACATACAGTTCCTTTCCAGCTGTTTCTTTTTCTTTTTCTTCCTCTTTTTTTTTTTTTTTTTTTCAGACAGGTTCTCACTCTATATTCCAGGCTGGTCCTGAACTCCCTATGTATCCCATGCTGGCCTTGAACTCAAGGCAATCCTTCTGTCTCAGCCTCCTGAGTACTGGGATCACAGGTGTGTGCCACCACACCCAGCTAATTTTTTATATAGTGCTAGGGGATGAAACCCAGGGCCTTGCACATGTTTGGCAGGTGCCCTAACCACTAAGTTATGGGTCCCTGCTCCCCTTCCAGCTTTTTCCCTGTTTCCTTTATAGCAAAACTTCCTGGGAAATTGTCTGCTCTCAACTTCTTCGTTCCAGTCTTTCTTCAGCCTATTGGTCTAGCTTTTGTCTCCATCATTCAGCCTGAAACTTTTCTGTGAAATTCCTCTTTTCCAAGGCACCAGTGGCCTCCACCTCCCAATCTGAGGGCAGCCTCTCCTTGAAGCAATTCTTTTGGCTTCTGTGACCTTACATGGCTTTGCTTTGTGTCTGTCCTCAGGCCACTACTTCTTGATCTCGTTGCTGGTTCCTCCCACCTAAACTGGCCAATCTTGGGGTCTTCCCCCACCTCCCTCTGTATGTGGACTGTCTTCTTAATGTCCTCTGTCAGGCTGACCTCAACAAATGTTTCTCATCCTTCAACTCCCAGGTCAAATGTGACCTCTCCAGAAAGGACTCTCCCTAAGGCAGTCACTCCCTGGCCCTTGTTTATGTGTTATGCTGCATTTTTTTTAATTCATCCACTTTATCACTATTTATCAACCTAGTTGATTTGTGGGTTTGCTTCCTTATTTTTCCAGAGATTTCTTACCTAGCAGTCTTGCCCATGGTTCTATTCCCAGTATTTAGAGTAATTCATGGTGCACATGAGGCGCTCAATAAACAGTTGCCAAATAAACGAACAGTAATGACTTTGCAAATATCACGTAGCAAAGTGAACTCAATAACTTATACTGTTATTCTTTTGCAAAGCTGAATTTCCTGATATGCACTGAAATGTTGTGCTGGATCTCTTGAAGGAAAATTCCTTCCTCATTACATTAGTGTTCATACGGATTGTACACACACGTGAGAGGAGCCTGAACCGATCTGGCAATCTCGGATGGGAAGGGCATGCGGTACTACTGTGCTATTTTCACATAATTCTGTGAAGTGAAGGTCTGTGCTTCTCCATCTTGTTCTAGCTACAGCAGCAAGATGAGACAAGATCTAGGGCCAGATGCAGCTGACCTAGGGTTCAAGTCCACTGCTAACCACATTCCATCTCCCAGTGTCTCTTCCTGTCTCTGTGACTCCAGATTCTCACCTGCACCTTGCCTGAGTGGGTTTTCACAGGATTAGAAGGACCAGGCACACAAACGCACCAGCCTCTGAGCCTGGAGTGTGTAAGCACAATGTAGTAACAACACCAGTCATTTCCATGGCTAGAATATTACTTAAATAAAAATAACACTAAGACCCTGTAAACGGGTACCACCACTGTGGAAAGCAGTATGAAGATTCCTCAAAAACGTGAAAGTAGATGTCCAGTTCATCCCAGCAATACCTCTTCTTTTTCTTTCCAAAAGTGTTAAAAGCATCATCTAACAGAGATACATGCATACTCATATGTATAACAACACAATTAATAATAGCTAAATCATGAAGTTGCCAAAGTATCTATCAATAGAGCAATGAATTTCAAAAATGCGGTGTATATATCAATGGAGTACTGCATTGCCATAAAGACAGATGGATATGAATCATTTATGCATACAACTTGGATACAACTTGAAACCATTGTACTGAGTGAAGTGAATCAGACTCAGAAGATTAAATATCACATGGTTTCTCAACTATGGGTATAAATAAACAACAGAGTCAAATAAGTGAGATATTGGGAGCCAGGGGGATGAGGGGTGGTGTTGCAGAAAAAGGGAGGGGAAGGGAATATGAAGATGCTGCAATATATATATGTGCACAAAATTCTCAAGTTTTACATAGCCATTGTGTATCACATATACAAACTAATAAAAACTAGGGGGAAGAGCAAAAATAAATAAATAAATAAAGCCAGGTATAGTGGTGCATGCCTGTAACCCCAGTACTCAGGAGGCTGAGGCAGGATTGCTATGAGTCTGAGGCCAGCCTGGGCTACATAGTGAGTTCAGGAGGAGCCTGGACTCCAGAGCAACACCTTGACTCAAAAAAATAAAATAATAATATAAAGCAGCCCCACTGCCCCAGCTCTCCTTGGCCCACTCTGCTCTGTGGCCAGAACATCCTCCTGGGCCGTGCACGCTAACGCCTCCCTTCTTCACTCTCCAGACTCTCCCCTCCTGGGTCCTGCAGACGGAAGCCAGGCAGTCGCTGTCTGAGAGCGAGCCTCAGATCTAGGACCTATGCAGCCGCATCTGCTCAATTTTCTTCCTGATGCTTGATTTTCATTTGTTTTTTCCAATATTTATTAGTACATGTATGTACTAATATATATATTAATATTAATTAATATATATATTAATATTACTGGGGATAGTATCACTTTAGATTTTGATTTTGAGGAAGGTCTCACTAGGTTTCTAACTTGATTCAAAACTTGTGGTCCTCCTGCCTCAGCTTCCTGCATTCTAGGATTATAGGCCTGTGCCACTGGAGCTGGCCATTTTGAGTTTTGATTTTGAGACAGAGTCTCACTAAAGCATTAAGTTGTCCAGACTGGGCTGGTACTCAGATCCTCCTGCCTCAGTCCCCCCAGAGTGCTGAGATTAACAATTTGTGCCACCAGGCCCAGCAGCAAGCATAACTTTTTAAAATTAAAAAATGCAGATTCTCAGACATCACCCAGACCAACCAACTGGAACTCCCTGCAGATGACACCCAGGCATCTACATTTCAAGGGGCTTGGGGCACATAACATTCCGTAGACCTCTGTAGTATAGGGCGGGGCTGTTTAAGAGATGAAATCAGAAATGGGAATGTTCCAACTTCAATTTTGAGAGCCCAAGGGCCCTTGAGACTATCTAAAAACAAAAGAGTAGGCCACCCACAGGTGGCCTTAAGTCTTCTTTTCTGGCAAACAGAGATTTCACCTGACTGCGGTTAGCGTTCCCAGCAAGAATTCTGAGTTCCTCTAGCAGAGTTCTGGCCAAAGCCATAGCAGAAGCACTTTGGCCTGGGTTAGGACACCGTGTCTCTGGGACCCGCCCTCTCTTCATTCACTGCATCTTTCAACACTAAACAGATGTGGATGAGGTATTAGGTAATCTCCAAACTCAACAGGAGGCTGGGGCCACTTTGCTGAAAGGGACAATTGTGAACCCCGCCCCATGCAGGTGACATCCTGGTGGAGAAAGGCAAGCAGTGAACAAGCCGATCAAGGACAGGGCAACGTCTGATAGTAAGACGGGCATGAAGATCGGTGGGCATGGTGGGCTGAGCAGGTGGCATCTGACCCGAGGCTGGGATGGTGGGCCACCACATAGAGATTTGGGCATGGTAAATGGCAGGTGGGGGCACAGCATAGGCACAGTCCCCGCCCAAGGCAGGAGCAAGCTGGGTATGGCCGGGGTTCCTGCAAGGTGAGGAGATTGGATTTTACTGGGTGTACTGGGCAGTCAGAGGGCTGTGGGCAGGTTAGAGGGGCTCCATTACAGACCTGTTTAAAAGGTACATGGCGGGGCATGGTGGCATACACTTGGAATCCCGGAACTCAGAGGCTTAGTCAAGAGGATTGCAAGTTTGAGCCTAGCCTGGACAATTTAGCACTAATCCTGACTCGAAACAAAAACGGATGGAATGCAACTCAAGGTAAAGGCCCTGTGTTCAAGAGTTTAAAAACGAAAGCAAGGGGCTGGAGGAGTAACACAGCAGTTGGAGCACTTGCCTAGAAAGTTCAAGGCCCTAAGTTCGAGTCCCAAGCACCACATAAACTGGGTGTGGTGGTGCATGCCTGTAATCCCAGCACTCGGGAGGCTAAGGTGGGAGGATTGCCTTGTGTTTGAGGCCAGCCTGGGCTATATATAATGAGTTCAGGATCAGCCTTGACTACAGAAGAAGACTTTGTCTTTCCAAAATAAATAAAGTAAATACGTAAAAAAAAAAAAAAGAAAGCAAGCAACCTTTAAAAGGTACATCAGTATCCAAAGAGCAAAGCAGAGAGCAGTGAGTGGGAAGCCATGGAATTGGCAGTGCTAGGCATGGCAGTCACTTCTGAGAGGCTAAGCATCTTAATCGATAATAGCCAGACCATATTTATAAATTGAACTCCGACTCTGGGAGGGAAGAGGATTGAAAGTTTAAGCCCAGGCCAAGCAACTTAGTAAGATCTTATCTTAAAGTTAAAATTAAAATGGCTGGGGACATAGGTCAATGACAGAACATCCCTGGGTTTCATACCCAGTATCGCAAAAAAAGGAGAAAGAAAGCGAGATCCCAGCCTCTTAGTCACTCTCTGGCTTCTTATTTTACCATGTGATTGCTCCTGCCAGCCCACTGTCTCACCATGGTGCCATCTGTCATGATGTGATGTGACCAAGGATCCCTCACCACAGACAAGCTGATACCAGTATCACACCCTTGAACCTCCCAAATTGTAAGCTACATAAACCTCTTTTCTTTAGAAGTCACCCAGCCTCAAGTATTTTGTTTCAAGAAAAGAAAGGGGACTAATACCCATGGGCTGCCCAGCTTCTGCTTAGCCCACTGTCAGCTTCTCCATGCCAAGAACCTCTGATCAGGGCACACTTGAAGCTTTTCCTTCTACCCACTATAGGTCGAGCTCTCCCACTCCCTACCTGCCCTTGAGGCTCCATCAGACACAGCTGATTGTGGCTGGCTCTCTTTCTATGGTACCCCCTGAATTAATAATCTTTGCTTGCTCTCTTTTGCGGTAGTCTTCATTCATTCCCGCACTTTGGGCTATAGGTGGCAAAAGTGATGGGAACAAGCGGATAATTCAGAATCTGTTTGGAGATAACCCAGGTCAGCTTTGCTATGACATAGGAAGAAGGAGGGAGTTGCTAGGAAGGAGAGAGAGGAGTCAAGGAAATTCCTAGTGCCTGGCCGGGGCAACCAGGCCGTACACCTTATGGAGATGAAGACTGCAGAGCAAGCAGGCTGGTAGCATAGAGTTTTCACGTGCTGAGACCCTACCTTGGCTGGAAAGTGCCACCCCAGGCATTTCCACATGTTGGGAACTTAATCCCCAGGTTCACATGTTAGTGGTATTTGGAGGTGGAATGTTCAGGAGGTAATTAGGATCTGATGAGGTCGTGGGGATGGACCTCCAAGACATTATTGGTGTTATGATTTGGATCTGAAAGACATTCCAAAGAGCTTACATGTTGAAGGCTCAATTCTCAGCATAGCAGTTTTCAAAGATGGAGCAATGAGATGTGACTGGATCTTGAGGGATCCAATCTCATCAGTGGATTCATCCTTTAGGGGGTTCTTAGCTTAATAAGTTATTAGGAGTTGGGTCCCAGGTGGAGGAAGTGGGTCACTGGGGTATGTCTTTGAGTGATGTTTTGTCCCTGGGCTCCTTCTCTGTCTCTCCTTCTCTCTGTTTGCTGTCCACCATGAGGTGAGTCACCTCCCCTGTGGCACACTCCCGTCACCATGATGCTCTGCTCACCTCAGCCCAAAGTAATGGTGACAGCTGACCCTGGACAGAAACCTCTGAAACCTCGAGCCAAAATAAACCTTTCCTGCTTAAAGTCGTTATTTTCAGGTGTTTTGTCACAGCAACAGAAAGCTGACCACCACAATCAGAGTCTTCCTAAGAAGAACAAGACTTGAGCTAGCACACTGGCCTGTGGCTCTCGGTGATGTCCTCTGTCATGACATTGACAGGCAGGAGATTAGGAAGAAAAACTGCAGAAGAGGGGATCTGATGAAACCCTCCCCCCCACAGGCTGTTTTTCAGTTGAGGTTGTTTTTCAAGTTCCCTAGACCAAGTATTCACTATGCTTCAGTTTCCTACAGTTAGTGAACTAACTATTGTCCTTCCACGTTGAGGAAGTCCCAGTTACATGCAGGTGAAGCAGCCACTCATTGAAAACCATGTCTTAGCTCCAGCCAGTCGCTGAGAACTACCTCATTGCTCCAGTCCCCCTCTATTCTGAGTCTGTGTAGGGACACACCCATGCCTAGGGGGTACCTGCTCCTGTCCCCCTCCTGACTTCTCAACTAGGAACTTTCCAGTCCTTCTTTTCTTTCTCTAACAGAGACCTATTTAGCTTCTCGGCCAGGACCTTTTATTTCTTTTCCTTTTCTTTCTCTGAGGCAGACCTCCTTGGTTTTCCTCTTGGCTTCTTGGTCAAGGGTTTTTCTCTTCTTTTCTTTGGATCAATAAATTGTTGCTTGCATTATTTTCAGACTCTGGTTTGAACAATGGCTCCCGGGACGAGGACGACAACAGGAATGCAGAAAGTCCAGGGCACCAGGATGAGGCCACTCTGGTGAGCAGGGCAGGCACCAGGGGTCCCATCCGCGCCCTCCTCCCTCGCCTGCCTCCTGTCCTCCTGCCGTCCCTGCAGGGCCACTGCTAGCACCGTCCTCCGTGCGCCCTTTGCTCCGGATCTTCACCCATGCTCTCCTTCGGCTAGCGTTACAAAAGTGCTGAAAATGCATTTGCCGCGGAGCCAGGCACAATGGGAATACGTACCCAAAACCTAAGCGCCCTCGGTAACACCCCCCCCCCCCCATCTGTAAACATCCGCGCTGGTGTCTTCAAAGGTGTTTCTGTGTACGTACTGACACCCCGCTCTTGCGTATACTCACACCACGTTTCCCACCCCACATGGCAAATGCCTGCTCTATACAACACGCCTTTTCCTCTGAACAACTTCCTTCCACGTGCGCAGGAAACGCAGATTTCAGGGCAAGGAGCAGCCAGCGCATTTCACAGGGAGGTCATGCAGTCTTCATCATCAGTACTGGACTCTCACAGTACGATGGCTGGTTTGACTCATCCCCTCCCCGAGGAAGCCTGCCCCCTTTCGTTTTGGGAACTGCAATGGGGCTGTGCTCTACTTAGCACTTCTACGGCACACTCACGCCCTTGGACGACTTCCTAGCAGGTCAGAGGAGTGCTTTTGATTGAGTCCATTTTGCCAAAAGGCTCTCCAAAGAGGTCCAGACTGGTCTTGCCAAGTGTGAATGACATAATAACACGACTCCATTGGCCCACAACCTTGCCCAGTCTGTATTTTCATTTTCACTCGGTCCCTTTCCCCTGCTCTGTGCTGGTGGGGACAGGTTCTTGCTAGGGTATCCAGCCTACCCTCAAACGTAATCAACTTTCTGCCTTAGCCTCCTGAATAGCTAGGATTATAGGCGTGCACTACCAGGATCGGCTTAGCACACTCACTTCTCAAAGAATACTGTGGGGTTTTTAAAATTTCATAGAATACAAGTAAGATATTTGTGCTTTTTGTATTGCCTGACAACTTTATTTATTTATTGTTTTTTGAGACAGGGTCTCAGGCTTGGTTTAAATTTGCAATGATCCTGCCTCAGCCTCCTGAATGCTGGGATTAAAGGCGTGTGAGACCATATCCAGCTGCTTTTCTTTTTTCTTTAAAAAAAACTTTTTTTTATTTGTAAGAGTTCTTGGTTCATTAATTAAATTAGCTGCTGTTGCTTCCCCTCCTATTTTTTTTCTTTTTTTTTTTTTAAGTAATAAAGATTAAGCCTGGGGCCTCCATACTGAGCTCTATCCCAACACCGTTTTCATTTTTGATTTTGAGACAGGGTTGTATTAAGTCACTAAATGGTCCCAGGTGGCAATCTAGTGCTAGGGGTATAGTCCTGTACCCCTGGACCCAGCCTGAGTTAGCTTCTTGCTCTATATGGGTGCTACAAATACCCCTTACTGTTTTTTTATTTTAAATATGTATCTCTCTTTTTCACCTTGTAAGATTTAAAAATTTCTGTGATCTTACATAGTAAGTGCTATCCCCACCTTTCTGTATCATGCTTATAAAGGCACTTATTACGGCACGAGTATGTTCTGAAACTTATCCTTTTTTCTAGAACTTCATTGTTTTTATTTTCTTGCATATAAACATCTGAGAGCCATCTGGAATTATTTTGAGGTTAAGAGGTAGGGATCCAGTTTCTCTTTGTAAATATTTATTGAGTGAGCAAATGGAACACTGCAGTCCTAAGCAAAGCTGATGGCCTCCTAAGGAATTTGATTGGATGGATAATAAAGTTGTTTGTTAGCTGGGCCCAGTGTCTCGGGCCTGTAGTCCCAGAGCTCTGGGAGGCTGAGGCAGGAGAATCACAAATTCAAGCCTAGCCTTGGCAACTTAGTGACTCAGTAATATCCTGTCTCAAAATCAAAACTAAAATAAATAATGGGCTAGGGAAGGCTATAGCTTAGGGCTCAATCCCCAGTTCCACAAGATCAAACAGTTATTTGTTCATGCAACAAATCTTTCTTTCTTTTCCTTGAGACAGAGTCTTGCTTTGTAGTCTAGGCTGGTCCTGAACTCACTATATAGCCCACAGCATTCTCCTGCCTCAGCCTCTGCTGTTATTTAGGAATATGCCACAATGCCCACATTATATGGCACTGGGTTAATCAAAACTAGGGCCTTGCACTTACTAGGCAAGGGCTCTAACTGCTGTGCTAATTCTCTAGCACTTCTCCCCTCCCCTCTCCTCCCTCTTTTTTTTGACAAGGTCTCACTCTGTAACCCAGGCTGGTCCTGAACTCACTATGTAGCCCAGGCTCGCCTTGGACTCATGCCATTCCTCTTGCTTCAGCCTCCTGAGTGCTGGGATTATAGACTCAACAAGTATCTTCTATACCACATGGCAGCACAGTGGAATATAATGATGAGTCAAATCAGATCTGGCTCCCACCCTTGTGGGTGTTACAGTTGATGAGAGAAGACGTTGGCTGACAACATGGGTAGATGTGAAACTTATAAAAGGAGACATGTGCTCTGGAACAGCATGGAGTCAAGGAGTCCCCACTGCCCTGGGACATCCAGGAAAGTGTCACCAGTTGGTGAGGTCTCATGAAGCTATTCTTGCAGGGGGTGCTGGAGGAATCGCACCGTGATTAGAGCACCAGGCCCTGAGTTTGATTGCCCAGTGCCACACAAACTGAGTGTGATGGCACACACCTGTCATCTCAATGCTCGGAAGGCTGAGGCAGGAGGATTGCTGTGAGTTTGAGGCCAGCTTGGGCTAGGTAGGGAGTACAGAACCAGCCTGGCCTACAGAGTGAGACCCTGCCTCAAAAAATGAAAAAACAAAAGTGTTCCTGGTGTTAGCACTGGTGGGAGGGTGAAGGACAGAGAGAGAAGAGAACCACATTGCAGTTACAACGAAGGTCTCAGCCAACTCTACCAGAAACCCTGGAGAGGCGAGGACCCTTCAAAGTTGCCCAGAATGGAGGCCTTTCTTACCTCTCCCTCCCTCCATCCTCCAGTGGACTAGTCAATGCCCAGGAGGCTCCTTTCAGCCTGGACATGTCCTCTGTGGGATGCATCCGTGAGTAGCAACATCGAGTCTCCTAGCAGCTGGGGAATGAAAGTCCCAGATCTGAAGTGAATATCTGAGTGTCTGGTACATCGCAACACTTACTATAGAAGTTTTCTGTAAAGACGTTTGGTGGTGCACGCCTGCAATCTCAGCTATTCAGATGGCTGAGGCAGGAGGATCTCAAATCTGAGGCTAGTCTGGACAATTTAGCAAGACTTTAATCACAAAATAAAATTGTTCGTTCATTTGTTTGTTTAAAGGGCTAGGGATATAGCTCAGTGCTACAGTGCTTAAGCAAGTCTGAGTTCAATCCCTAGTATGACAGAAAAAAAAGAAAAGAAACAGATAAAAATAAAAACCTGAAAAGTCCTCCAGTTGATGGGTAAGCAAGAGTTCAATGACCAGAGACGGGGGGCTTTGGGGCAACCTGCTTACACCAGGTGCTATGAGATACCTTTCTGGGGTGCAGGCAAGATGGAGACCAGCTGGGAGGTCAGATGATCCCCCATAACTTCAGAGTCTTCTGCCTCAGTTTCCCATTTCCTGTGGTTCCTGGTTTTGTGGAATTGGAATAGGGATGGGGCTTCCCTCACCGGATATGAAACAGCCTGAGTTTGTAAAAGGAAAGCCAAGGCCTCATTCAAAGGGCAAGGAAGGCAGATCTGAGTTTTGGAAGCCAGACAGCCACTTCTTGCCCTGATTTATCTTGGAAGGACTTCAAAAAGTGAGCTGAGATGGCCAGGACAGTTTTAGGTGAGCGAGCCAGAACAACTTCTAGACAGTCAGGCAGAGGGGCATGGTCCTCTCTCTTTTTATTAAAACACTTTGCACCCAGGTCCAAGCTCCTGAGAGGGAGCATTCTGACAGAAAGGGGACGGCCCCCATCAGTGCGGCCCCTGGAAAGAACAAGAGCTAGATTAGATCCCCTTGGAGGGTCTTCTAACTCAGAGATTTGACGATTCTAGTAGGAGAAGCATCTGGGGGAAAAAAAAGGAGGAAGGGGACATAAGAACATCGATTTCTTGAGGTTCTAGAGGAGACAGGAGACACTAAAAATGTAGGGGGACCAGGCTAAGGCCCAATAAGACAGTAGAGCTGAGGGTCACCTGTGAAGCCTCCTAGAGAAGCCTGAGACTGGGGGCAAGGAAGGGGTGGGCAGAGGTTGCAGCAGGCCAGAGCCTGGCTAGTGGGGCCAGCAGCGAGCTCAGCTGAGTGGGCTATGAATCAGCAGAGACTATAAGCCTGCTGGCCAGAGACAGAGGCTGGGCAAGGTAGACAGATGCAGGGGGCAGCTGGCTCCTGGGCCCAGAGCTTACGGCACTGTGTCTCCCTCGGTGCTAGGCCAGAGCATGGCACAGAGAGAGCACCAAGGGAGTGTGTTCTGAAAGAAGGGGGGTGGGGGAGGAAAGGAGAAAAGAGGTGAGAGGAGGGAAAGCAGAAAGTGGGGGGAGGGATCCCTGAGAAAAATAGCACTCTTAGTAATAGAAAGATGTCAGAACGTGAAACATGATTAATTAAACCAAGCACATAAAGAGAGACACGGACACGTATGTCAAGGCTCTATTTGTTCTGCCAGTGTAAAAACCGCACACTTTTCAAGACGGAAAAAACAAACAAAAAGCCACGTGGGTAGTCTCCTGGTAAGACGCTCTGCCACTTCTTAGCCTGAGCCCCTGTGAGTGCTGCCCAGCTACAAGGGGCAGGTGAACCCCAAGGACAGACAGACCAGGAGTGGCTCCCAGAGCTCAGACCAGGAGCTGAGCTGGGGGCCAAGAGATGAGCTCAGGGCTGGGAGGCTGATTTGGTTAATCCTTGCAGTAAGACTGTGAAGCAGGAACTGTTAGCCCCATTTCACAGATAAGCAAGTTGAGCCTTGACTAGTTAAGAAATTTGGTTAGCGTCATGCAGCTGCACAAGCAGCGGAACTACCATCAGCACCCCGATCTTCCTAGCTGCGTTAGCTACGCTCTTGTCTTCCTGTTGCCCCTCTAAACAAGGGCAGAGGCCCCGTCAGCAGCTACAGGGACAGTCTTGAGGCTTGGAAGTCAAGCACTGGCGGGCAGCCTCTGCTGTTTGTCTATCCCATAGCCTTCCTGTTACCAGCAACACTCCATCTTTCTGGAAAGAAGTGGTTCTGACCCTGCCCTCATCCTACCCTGGCTCAAAAGAGAAGCACGTCTCTGTTAAAACACTCATGCATTGGTGCAGAACTGTAATTCTGGAGCTCTGGGAGGCTGAGGTAGGAGGATGCCAAATTTGAGCCTAGCCTGGGCGACATAATAACTTAAAAGGTACTGTTTCAAAACCAAACTAAAGCAAAAATAAAAAATAAAAAGCTGGGGTTATAGCTCAGTGCAAAGGCCCTGGGGTCAAACCCTCTGACCACAACCAAGCAGCCAACCAACTAACTAAACAACTAAACAACCAAAACCAAAACAAAAACCACCCATTACTATATACCATTACTCTTGGTTTAGAAATAAGGGTGCTGGTCAGAACTTGCCCACATATCTACAGACTAAACATACTGGAAGAGATTGTCTTCCTGCTGAGGACAAATAATGCAGAAGCAGAACTGGAGTCACCATGAGAGTTTCTCCCTTTCTCTCCTTTCTTATTCCTCTATTGGAGGTTGAACCTGGGGCCTTGCCCGTGCCAAGGAAGTACCCTAACGGTGAGGTGCTCCCTAGCTGTATTAGTTTGGGTTCTTTCAAAAGGCAGAATTTACAGAAATTATAACAAAAAGGATCTACTCAGAAGGTTTACAAATCTGAGGGTAGAGATAGCCCAAGATGGCGGCCTGCACATGCGAGAGCTGGGAGTGTCCAATGGCTGCTCAGCTGAGAAGCAGAACTTCCTTCCGGGACTGTAGGACGACTGGGGAGAGTCTGCTGTGGATCTCAGTTGTTTGAAGAACAATGGCAAAGAGACTGAAGATTGGCAATGGGCAGACAGGTGCTGGTAGAGACTGGAGTGAATCTGTGATGAAGATCTGCACAGCTGCCGGTGTCTGGTGTGTAACAACAAGTCATGTAGCAAGTCCTGTAGCAAGTCAGCTTCTGTAGACAATTACTGATGGGAGAGCTTTCCCAGAGGAAGAAGCTGTAACAATCTTTCTTCTTCCTTCCTTTTATACCATTCAAGTTCTAGTCAGGTCTCTCACATCCGGGTGGGTGCTCTTCCCTCATTCGCCAGCCTACAAACCACTCACATTCTAATCCAGACTGGTTCTCAATTCCCAATCTAGGTATGGTTCCCAAGCCCTAATCCAGGTGTGGTTCCTGATTGCCTCAAATTGACATAATCTCTCCAATGACTACATTATTTTTTTATTTTCTTTTGAGACAGGGTCTTGCCTAAGTTGCCCAGGTGGACCTCCAACTTGATCTTCCACCTCAGCCCCCTGAGGAGCTGGGATTACAGGTATGTGCCACTACTCCTGGTTCATGCAAATGTCTTACCACATGAAGAAAGCCAGCTGTGAGCCCAAACCAATAGCGAAGGAGAAGCGGAAAGGAGACATGAGGCAGAGACCCCTGAAGACCTTGAGTCTGGGTCCTGTCACATCTCTACTGCCCTTGGGCGTCTCACATACACAAGCTAGTAAGCTCCCTTTTTGACCTGAGCAGGTATAAGCTGGAGGAAAGTAGGCATGTCTGGATGAAGAAGACATGGGGGAGGGCAAGCTGGGAGCTCGGCAAGACCTCAAACTGTCCAAACGCGTCTGAAGGGGACAGGGAGGGGAGGGAACATTCTATTGATTCAATTTGGGCCATCTTGTCAACCACCCACAGGGCCTCTGTGTGTCTTTGTACCCATGGTGTACTCCTCTGATCTCAGGCCTGCCATCTGCAGAGAGATGTACTAATTTGTAGAACTATACTAGAGACTGTTTGTTCCCCGGGAACTACACAGAAACAGGAAATTTTCCACTGGAATAAATATAAAGAGATCTTTCCCAGTCTGGAAAGGGAGGAGGGGCCACCCCTTTCCTAAGCACACACGCAGAGATGCCTTAACTGCTCCAGCAGCAGCAGCCAAGCTCAGTGGTGATACAAAGTCTGATATTCAACGTGTCACTGCCCCAGATGAAAAAACACGGTTTTTAAAAAATATTTTGGGTGCTGAGGATCAAACTCAGGAGACACGTAACTCTATTAACCTTGTGGGGAGGAAGGAGGCCTGGTGCTGTGAATATGACACAGGTCATAGGTATTTGGTACTTGAACATGTTGCTTGTTTTTGTTTGACATGTAACTTACCTTCCCACTTACATGTAACCCCAGCTACCTTCATGTGAATTTTCACATCTGCAGTAAGTACCACACATCTGCAGGACACAGGTATTCAGGATGATGGGACAGGAGGAGGGCAGGTTGTCAAGAAGCCGGCAGGAGAAACACATGCTAACAATCTAGCCAGCAAGTTCTCTAGAGATAGCATATCACTGGGCATGGGCCACGGTGTCAGCAGAGAGACCACCACTGCTCACTGTTTAAGCACAGGTAGTGAGGTGGACACATGCTGTGTCTGATTCAGCTGGGCTTATGCCCACTCCTCACCCTCCATCCCTCCCCTGGACACCTCTCCCACCTGTACCACCTGTGCGGGAATTCCCCTCCCGGTGGCATGGTGGTCACGCAGCCAGCATGACCCAAGCTCTGAAGGCTTTGTTCCCAATGCAAACCTGAGAGCAGCGGGCCTCAGCCTTTTGACGCCAAGGATGGGTTTAACTGAGGACCCACTAAAGGACCCTCCCAAGGACTTGGAGGAGGCACTTGCTGAGCAGTAGGTTATTGGAGGGCAGCTTCGAAATGGGGAGTAGCAGCAGCAGAAAGCAGGGAAGCTCCACCCCCTATCAGGTGGACAGCGGCATTAGAACCTAATGGGAGCTCACGGACAGGAGGCAGAGCTTCTCTCACTGCTCACGTCCTGCCTGCAGCTCTCCTGTCCCTGCGCCCTGGCCCTTCCAAGCCCACCAGCTGGTCTGTGGGCCAGGGTTGGGTTGGGCTGCCAGAGAGGGCTCAGAAGCTCAGGAAGACTCTTCACTTTAGGTACAATGTGGGTGTCTTTTTCTACATCAAGATTGATCATTTTTAGGGGGAGTCATGAAACCCTCCAAGAAGTATGATAAAAGCTACAGATACTTTTTGCACAGAAAATCACATTCACTCATAAACTCTGGAGGTACTTACAGGCTTTGAAGCCATTCATGAGTGCCTGATCAGTGCGTTCAAATTCAGGCTTTGAAACATCCTGTTTTTCCCAGGCTTTGTTTTCCTTAAAACCTTCCAATGATTCAGTGCTTTCCAACCTCAGCACGATGGGAGGTGTTTCCCCGTCATTACAAAGACATCGTGCTGGAAGAAGACAGATCTGGTGGTACGTGAAGCTGAGGACCTGCCAGGAGACAAAGATGAGAGAGAATAGCTGAAGGCGTGTGTTTTGCCAGAGGAAGAAGGAACACGGTGCCCTCGCGATCACAGCTTACTCTAAACTTAGCCGGCTCCCGTGTTCCGAAGTTGGCAAGTGAGCTCCTGCCGTCCTAATGAACACGTCGTGATGCTGGGACTCACCCAGACAGCAGTCATGTGCAGGATGTGGCTGCCTCTAGCCAGCCCATCTGGGGACCAGGGTGGGCTGAGACCCTGGGCACCTCTGGATCCTAGAGGATTGGGTGAGGACAGCCGGACATCTGCTAAAGAGCCAGAGAGGCTGACATGGGACAGAGACTGACTTCTTGTCACACAGGGAAGGAAATGAAGGCCCGGTAGCTGGGGAACAAGAGAACAGACCTGGTAAGGTCGCACAGTGAGAGAGGCAGCTATGGTGGGGACTTTATCTGGCAGACCTTCATGGCCATCAGGATGTGGAACAAGGGAGTCAAGGGTACCACATGGGTGCAGCAGCCCACCTAAGGAGAGTGGCAAGGGATTTCTCTCTCTACAACCTTAGACATGTGGGCATAAATAGAAGGTGGCTTCAAGGAGAGACAGGCAATGCTCCTCTGTCCTGCCTGCTCTGGCAGTAGCCAGGCTGTCCAGTGAGATGCTGTGAGTCCTGGCAGTATGAGTGGACTTGCGGCTTACTAAGAATGTCATGGACCTGGAACCCTGTCCACTGGGTCACATGCTCTCTGCTGAGTCAGGGACAAAGCTGCAGAAGCATCAGCCACAGTAGAGTGAGGAGGGGTGTCCTGTGCCTTGCAGAAGTCAGGAAAAGAACACATCTGGGCAGCAAGCAGAAGTCAGCAGGGCATGGAACACCCTAGGGCATCGTGCAGCAGGAGGTCTGAGAGGTGACAGGAGGCTGGGGGCGGAAGGGAGCAGACCTGACCTGAGCAAGACAGCAGTGCGCAAGCTCGTTCTGCGTGGGGGGTGACCACCTGGCTCCTAGAGAGGTCAGAGGGCCAGCTGAGGTGGACCCCGCTGGATATCACAGTAGTGTTAGTCGCACTTCATGAGGTCCTAAGGCTAACGAGAGGAGCTCATAGAAATCCATCCCAGACGAAGAAGAGCTTGCTGATTGCCACACTCACAGCTGTCCAGAGGTGAAATGCCAGGTAGTGAGTTCCCTGCCAGTGGGAGACTTCGTGCAGATCACTCAGCTGGGAGGGTGGAGACAGACTCCAGATCCCAGTCCCCTCCAGCCTTGCCATTCTTCACTGTGGATTCTCCCAGAATTCACTTTTGTTTCTCTAAAGTGGGGCACGCAGGCCCAAAAAGACCTAACTCTGCAGCCAAGGTCACCAGAGAGGCAGTGGGCCTGGGAGCAAAGCCACATCTGCTCCTCCCCGTGCTCCAGACTTTCCCATCTGCTTTCCCAACTGGCGTCCCAGCCTGCGCTATTTTTGACAAGGTCCCTTGGCCAGGACAGAAGGTACCAACAGGGTGGGACAGCACCAATGCTTGGGTCCCAGCTGAGGCTGGAAAGGAGCCCTGAAAAGCTTACCCAGGCCTGGAACCTCAGTTTGCTAAGCTGTCACTTGCCTGTTGTGTGCGTAGGTCCGTGAGGATGGGAACGTCCTGCTTGCTTCCCCAGCCCTGGCTCTGTCCCTGTACCTGTCAGAGGCAGCATCATACAGGGCACTGACCTTGACCCCGTGGTCTCTTGGCAAAAGAAGCCTCTTGACTTCTTTCAATATATTAATAAAATCTTGTCCTCCAGGCCAGCAAGGGACCCAGTTCCTTCAATACCCATTCAAAGCTCCCTGAAGACAAGGCAGTATTATTGCAATAGAATTCACACACTGCACAATTTGCATATATGAGATGTGGCTCAATGGTTTTGAGAACATTCCCAAATTACGCAGCCATTATCACCATTGATTTCAGGATACTTTCCTTACTTATAAAAGAAACCCAATATTCTTTGGCTATTACCCTGCAGATTGTCTCTTTCCATCCCCCTCAACTGGCCCTAGGCAGCCACCATTGTACTTTCTGTCTCTATAGATTTTTCTATTCTGGAAATTTTCTATAAATAGAATCATATGTGGTGTTTTGTGTCTGCCTGCTTTCCCTTCAGAGTCATGTTTGCAGGGTCACCTCATGTATTGTACGGTGTCAGTACTGTATTCCCTTTTATGGAAGAATAATCCCCCATTGTTGAGCTATATCATATTTCAATTACCTGTTCATCAGTTAATGGGCCTTTGAGTTATTTCCACCTTCTGGCTATTATAATCAAGGACATCTTATATATGCGAATAAATTTGGGACACGATGCCAGTTTTAATTCCTTCTCAGAGAATCCCAATTTACTTAAGTACACTACAGACTCTGAGAAGTCCTGTGAAAGGTACCTGTTACCTTGACTTGAACTGGTATTTCCCAGGCTTCCTCTCCATGCTTCACACAGAGCAACTCCAGGGATATAATTGACAAGGTGCCCACTGGGGAAAACAGTGCACTGGCTAAAGAGAAGCCACCAATTAGGACTAAAAAGGAAGTGGGCTCCACCTGCTGTTACTGAAAAGACTGTTTTGGGAGCTAAGAACGCCCATAGCTGAGAAATGTAGGAGACTGGGGGACCTTGCTGGACTATGGCCAATTCATTCATTAGCTTCTTTGTTTATTAAACATATGTAAGTTGAGCTCCATAAGACAGAATTTGTTTCTTTTTCTTGCATTTTTGATTAACATGTATTAATTATGCATGCATATAGGATTCAACGTGATATTTGTATACAAGCATAGCTCGCACTGATCAAACCCAACCTGCCTTTGTCTACCTGATCCCTCCAATCCCTTTCCATTCTATTCTCCATTCAGGCTGGCTTCTCGAGCTTGCATCTATGAGAAAGAATACGTGACACTTGTCTTTCTGTGCCTGCTTCATTTCATTTAACTCTGTCCTCCAGTCCTATCCATTCTGCTACAAATGACAGCATTTCTTCCTTCTTCATGCAGAGCAGTATTTCATTGTATATAAATACCACATTTCTTTTATTCACTTATCTGTTCATGAGCACGGAGGCTGATTCTACATCTCAGCTACCGGGGTGGGTGGGAGGTGGAGGACGTGTATTTTTGAAACAGAATATCACTATGTAGTCCAGGCCAGACTCAAACCCAGTTATCCTCCTGCCTCATCCTTTTGAGTGCTGGGATTAAAGGTGTGCACCGTCACACCTGCCTGGCTTGGCTGTTGTGGGTAGTGCTGAATAAGCAAGGTATTCTTTAGTATGCGGATTTCATTCCCTTTGAATAGCCACCCAGAGGTAGGACAGCCAGGTCATATGGTAGATCTCTTTTTGGTTTTTTGAGGAACCTCCACAGAACAGAAGTTTTCAAATATTTATGACTCATAAGAAGCAGTAGATTTTACTTCATGACTCAGAATTTTTTTTAAACAGTCTCACTCTATAGTCCAGGCTGGTCCTGAACTCAGTATGGAGCCCAAGCTGGTCTCGAACACACAGCAATCCTCCTACCTCAACCTCTTAAGTGCTGGGATTACAAGCAGGGACCACCATCCCCAGCTTATGTGGTGTTGGGGTATGGAACCCAAGGCCTTGTGCTTGCTAGGCACGTGCTTTAACCACAGAGCTATACCCCCAGCCCTCATGACCCAGTATTACACACACAGTACACACACATGCAGCGGTAAGTACCTGTGCCCATGCTTAGCTTTATTATATGCCATGCCCCCATAAGTTACTATTCTATTCTTTTTTTAAAAAATGATATTGGTTCTGGCCCACCGATGTGGTTTTTATTGCTAATGAATGGGCCACGATCTGTTGTATAAAAGCCATTAAGCTGGCAGACTGGGAGCAGATATTCGCAAAGCGGGTATCTGACAAGGTGATGCCTCTAGGGTCTGTAAAGAACTGTAAGCCAAAGAGGAGGAGGGGGGCAGGAAGGAGAAGAGAAAAAGAACATCAAAGATGAGCAAAAAATTTAACTGGCACTTCACAAAAGAGGATACAGGAGTAGCCAATAAGCACACAAAAATGTACTTAATATCCAGGGTGATCAGGAAAAAAATGCCACTGCACACCATTAGTTCAGATGTCAAAAAATGGACAGTGGAGGATGTGGAACAAGCCGTATGTTGGTGGCAATGCAAAATCCTATGGCTGGGAAAGAAGATGACACTGTCATGAAACTAAACACACAATCTCTCTCACACACACACACACACATCCCACAGAACCAGTGACTTCGTTCCCAAGCAGTTACCCAAGAAAAATGAAAATGCATATTCAGACAAAGTGTAGTATGTGACTGTTAATAATGACATTATTCATATTAGCTAATAAACTGTAAAAAACCCTCATATATATATATATATATATATATATATATGGAAAAATTATAGTATATTTATTCAGAGAGACTACATAGCAATAAAGGGAATTAAATATTGAAAAAATGTGTGTGAATCTCAGAAAGATCGTGCTACATGAAAGGAGTCAAACATAAAAGGCTACACAACTTCATTTATACAACATGGTATAATATAAACACAATCACATCAATTGTTGCAGGAAGCTGGTGATCAGTAAAGGAGACTGACTGTAAAGAGATACAAAGAAACTTTCAGAATAATGGCAACTATATATAACTGTATACAATTACCCACATTTATCAAACTCTATACTTGTAAGTAGTGAATTTTATCATATATAAATTATACTTCAATCAAGCTTTTTTTTTAAAGACAGGGTCTTGCTAAACTGCTGAGTTGCCCAGACTGGGCTCAAACTTGCAATCCTCCCACCTCAGCCTCTCAGAATGCTAGAATTAAAGGCCTGTACCACCAAGACCAGCCAATCAAGCTATGAAAAAAGAAACTCTAAAATAGACTACATAAGAAAAAATTAAGAGCCATTGCTGGTTGACCATGCATGGACTGAGCCAAAACAAACTTTCTCCTTTCGGTTATAACTATCAGATATGGTGTCTCAGCAGTGTGAAAGTGATTAAAACCAACACTGGTACCAGGAGTGGGGCTGTTGCTGTGACTGTACCTGATCATGTGGTTTTCAGGAAAATATGGAAAGGTTTGGAGATGCTAGCTAGAGAAGCCCTAGAATGCTGTAAATCAAACTTAATGGAAAATTGTGGTCAGAGCTCAAAATACTGGCATGTTGATAGGAATGCAGATTGTAAAGGCCAGGCTCAAGAGATTTCAGGTGGCAAGAACTCTTATTGGCAACTGGACTGAAAGTCATGTGTGTTGCACTCTGGCAAAAAAGTGTCTCTGCATCTTGCCCAAGTCCTGAGACTTTGGCCAAGACTGAGATTAAAGGTGGTGGGCTAATTAATCTGGCAGAGGAAATTGCAAGGCAGCTCAGTGTTCAGGCTGTGGCACAGTTTCTGTGGGCTGTTTTTACTGAAATCTATAGTAAAAATCAGGAGCAAATATTAGAGCAAAATGCAGATGTGAAAATCTTGCAGTTTCATCAAAAAGGAAGTGTCTGCCAAGATACATCAAAGACAAGCGTGGTTGCAGAAAGGATTGGTGTTAAAAAGAGGCCAAGTCATTTGTATGGGAACATTAGGAAAGATGAATTGAGAGTGTCCTAGAGAAGAGCAAGACCTCATCCTTTGCAGGTTCAAGGGTTCAAAACTGAAGAGCTCTCAGTTCTCTTTAGAGTTGGAAACTGAAGAAAGCCCCAAGGAGCCCAGCCCATTCAGGACCACCCAGGAAATTGAATTCCTAAGTTCACTCATCTAAGCACTTAGAGGTCACGGTAGCCATGGTCCAATGGGTGCCAGCTACCAAAGTTTTATCTATGCAGTACTGGTTTTACAGGCTCACAGAATGCAAGGGTTGTGGGGTCAAGAAACTCCGACTCAGAGTTCAGAAGGTCTGGGAGGCCAGACAGTGAGCCCTGAGAAGGTGCTACGTGGACCGTAAAGTGCAAAGAAGACCCTAGAAATTTGGAAACACTAGGAATCCGGGGCGGCTGCTGAGGAAAGTGATAGTGGTGCTACCCCAAGAGAGAAGCCAAGATGTTCGCATCAGGCAATGCGGTAGGGGTGGAGCCACCCAAGCCTTATGGAGTTAATAGCACATAACTTGGGTACCAACATGGAGCTACAGGATTCGATGCTTACCCTGCTAGGTTTTAGTCTTGCTTTGGTCCCATTCCTTTCTATCCTCCTATTCCTCCCTTTGGGAATAGGAATTTCCACTCAGTGCCATTGTATAGTTAAAAGTATTTAATTCTTTTTTTCCTTTTTCCACAGGGGCTCACATCCAAGAATCTGCCTTGAGTCTCAGAGGACACTTTGGACTTGAACTTTTTAGCAATGCTGTAACTGTTAGGACCTTGGTAACTCTTAGAGATGGACTAAATGCATATTGCATAATAAGACAGACATGAATCTTTTGGAGATTTTGTCTAAAATGGACCCCCAAAACTAATGTGTTTGGAAGGTGACTGAATCATGGGGACATTGTTAATTGGTTAATGCACTGATGATTTCTTGTATTGTTTGGACGTGGACCCTGGCTGGAGGGATAGGCCATGGGGGTATGGTCTAGAAGGGCATATCTCCCTTGCTAGCTGTTCCCATCTATAATTCTCAGCTGCCATGCTGTGCGCAGCTTTCCTCCATAGGAAGCCCTTCCACCATTGCTGGCTGATGAAGCGTGGACTGAGACCTGCCAGACATAAGCTGAAATAAATCTCTCCTTAACTTGTGATTGTTGGGAATTGTATTCCAGCAATGAGAAAGTGAATGAGACAGTAAGCAAGAGATAAAGGGTGGAAAGTTAAAGGGGCCATCGATGGCTGTCCTTGTATGCCAGGCTAAGGCGTCTTCACTCTCTACAAGAGCCTGGAGGAACCATACAAGGTTGAGCTGGGAAATGTCATGATTGAGTTTGCATTTAGAGCAATCACTTAGGCCACCATGTAGAGAAAGGGTTGGATGGATTGAATAGAAAAGGGAGAACTCTTAAGGAATGTGTAGGGGTCTAGTGAGAGAACAAGGGGGTGGAGAACAAAGAGATATTTAGATAGAAGAAGAGGCTCTGAAGACAGATTAGAAGGGAGTGGAGGTGGGAGAGGCTATATTGTGTGGGGGACAGAGAAAGGAATGAATGTTCCCAAGAGTTCTGCTTAAACAACCAAGGGGTGATGCTTTCTACAGAAAGTGAGCAGGCTTGGGGGGGGGGGGGGGGGAGACGTATTCAGGCTGAGACATCTGAGTCTGCAGAGCTAAGAGCCCTCTCCAGAAAGTGTGAGGAGATCAGAGCTGTTATCTCAGAAGAATGATTTGGACAGAATTCAGAGACTTGCGAGAAAAGGAGAGTCCTAGCCAGGCAGGAAACGCAAGAGAAGAGTGGGCAGAACACAGCACTGGCGAACAGCGCTTGGAGAGCGAGCGGAAGAGACGGAGAGGATGCAGCCAGCGAGAAGCAGAAGAGGGTGTCACGTGAGTGACGGTGGTGTGGTCAGAAAGGCCAGATGCCACCAAACACTCACATGGGGCAAAAACTAAGAGAGGGCGCAGGAGAGCAGGAGCGGGAACTAAGGTCCAAGAGGTTCAAGGGCAAGGAATGAGGAAGTGAAGGCAGGACATTCGGATGTTCTTTGGAAAAGTTTGAGAGAAAAAGGAAAGTTTGCCCCTTGAGAAAAATAGAGACGTAGAAGTAGGACAAGGGAGACAGGCCAAGAGCCCAGCTCTCAGAATGAGGCCTGAGTGTTAGCGATTAGGCACTGCGCGCCGGTGGGAGGGGTGAAGCCTGAATCCTCCCCAGCTACGTTAGGGTCTCTGACTGACGTGAACTACAGTGGGACCAGGAGGTCCCAGCCATGAGAAGAGCAATGAAGCAGAGAGAACCTGACACTGGAGATCAAGTGAGATGATGCCTGTGAAGGAACATTTTTTTTTGCCCGTACAGAATATTCTCTGATGATCCCCTTCTCCACTCTCATCTTCTGTGTTTTCAGATGAAGTTCCCCACCATCTCTGGGCTCCACAGGAGTTTTGTGGTTCAGATCTATTGTGGTTTGGCTCTGGAATGTCCCCCAATACTCTCATGTATTTAAATGTTATGGATTGTCTATGGAACCATGTGCTGTTGATAGGTTGGGGACAGGTGGATTACAGGTGTGTAAATTAGGGTAAATAGCATGCAGTGGCCACACCTTCCACACCTGGATCCAGGAGAGGCTGATCACTGGGAGGAGACCTGGAAGGATATATGAGCTGCTTCCTGCCTTCCTTGGAGGACTAGCCTCAACTTGCCCTCCTGTCTGAGATGTCGTGAGAAGCTGCCTCCAACTCTGCCTCTGCCATGTACTTCCATTGCTGCTGGCCACCCCTGAATGGACTGTGACCTTCTGAAACTGTGAGCTAAAATAAACCTTTCCTTCCCAAAATTTGTGGATGTCAGGTATTGAGTCACAGCAACGAAAAAGTAGCTAGACAAGATCTAACCAAAGCCAACATTCCAGTTGCTCAAGCGGGACTTAACACTGGTAATCCTCTGGCTTCAACCTCCTGAGCCGCTGGGATTACAGGTGTGCACCACTGTGCCAGGAAAGTGTTTTAAAAGTTATAACTGCACAAAGGTCTAAGAAAAAGGAGGGGAACTTGCCTCAATAACAGCATGCGGAAGAAAATAAAGCCAGTAGTAACATTGTAGAACATTTCCTATTTCCTTTCAGTCTCTTTCCTCTTTTCATGTACTGGGGATTGAATTTAAGGTCTAGTTCATGCTAAGCAAGCACTCCACTACTGAGCAACACTAACACACTCTCACTATTGGGGTTTGGAGTTGGAATGTCCCCCAAAGCCTCATGCATTTGAATGTTATACACTGCCGACGGAATTACATGCTGTTGGACGACTGGGACCTGGTCTGGAGGGGTAGACTGCAGGCACGTGGATTGGATCACAGGCATGAGGTGGGGGCTTAAAACTGGAAGGGGTGAAACACTGAGGCTGAACCCAGAAGGGGCAGATCACTGGGATGGGACCAGGAAGGATATGTACTGCTTCCTGTCTTCCATCAGGGATTGGAACTTAACTTCCTGTTTGCTGTGAGGAGCTGCCCCATCTTTGCCTCCACCGTGTCCTTCCAACTGTTGCTGGCTACCCATGAATGGACTGTGACATTCTGAGACTGTGAGCTAAAATAAACATTTCCTCCCCAGGTTTGTGCAGGTCAGGCATTTTGGCACAGCAACAAAATAATAACTCGCACACACGCACACACGCACACGCACACGCACACACACACACACACACACACACACACACACTTTCTTTTGAGACAGGGTCATGCTTAGTGTCCAGGCTGGCCTTGCACTGGCAATCCTCCCGCCTTAGTCTCCTGAGCAGCTGGGATTGCAGATGTGAGCCACCACACCCACCTTCCCTTCTAGATTACTACATACACATATGTTTTATTTGCTTTTGACTTTGGTTCCTTTTCTGGTGGCTTTATTCCTGCTAAATGGTTTGACCGAGCAGCCTGAGTGTCTCCGGAGAAGGGTCACTCTGGCCACTCCCCCCAGAAGGACGGACACTACAGCAAAGGACTTTTATTGACAATCTTCTGTATACATGGTACCTCTCACCTGGGAGAGAAGAGGATTTCCTTGCCTGCAAGTGGCACAGCTGAGCCACAAACTCACATTTGCCCGATCCCTCAAAGCCTGCAGTCTTCCTACACACCAGAGAGGAAGGAGAGGCGGCTTCTCGCTGGCTCACCTCTCCGCCTACTGCAAGTGCTGTGCATTAGTATACAATACTGTAGAGTGGCTGGGCGGGGGAGGCAGGAATGGCCTTTCAGGAAGACATGATTCTTAGCGGACAGAGAAACAGTGCCAAGTGCAAACCTAGCATCAAGTACTGAGAACACAGAGATTTATAAAGGAAGTCAGGAAGGCTTCCTGAAGGAGGGAACAAAGAGACTGACTTTGCCCTGAAGTGTTTAGGTGGGAAGTACACTCAGTGGGCTCTGGGGGCAACAGCTCTTGACATTGCAGGAAACCAGTTCCCTACCCATGGTGGTTAAGGTCCATCAAAGAACCACGTAGGAGCAAGGCTTGCACTCAGAACAGTCTGAACCTCCCCCTGGAATTGACTCAGAGGTTCAGGTTCTGCTGCCCTTGGGGTTCAGTCTGGGTCATCCTATCTCTCCTCGGCTGGCCACATCTGCCTCCATCTGCGGGTGAGGTAAACCGAGGAGCAATGATGGGGACAGGGAAGCACAGAGATTTAAAGGGCCCTGTTGGGGCTGGATCTGGATGTCCCCAAGAGCCTCACGTATTCGGATGTCGTGGACTAACTATGGAACCATGTGCTGCTAAGAGGTGGAGCTTGGCCAGAGGGGAAGAATGCTGGGACTTGTCCTGCAAGGGCTGGACTACCGGGATGCAACCTGGAAGGGTACACACTAGCTCCGCCACTGGCTTCCTGTCTGCCACGCTGTGAGCAGCTCGTCTCCTGCTGGGCCTCCGCCCTGTGCTTCCACCATTGCCAGCCACCCATGAATGGACTGACACCTCCTGAAACTGTGAGCTAAAAGAAACCTTTCCTCCCTTAAGTTGTGGATGTCAGTTATTTAGTCCCCACAATGAGAAAGTAAGACAGGGCCCGATGCAGTTCACACAGCAAGGAAGACGTAATAGGATCAACCTAGGCAGGCTCACTCTTTTTGTCCCCCTCCTGTCAAAGTACAAGAGATTGATTCTAGACCTCACTTGACCCCTGAGCTACATCTCCAGCTCTTTCTATTTTGAGATAGGGTCTCATAAAGTACCCCAGGCTGGCTTTAAATTTGGTGATTCCCCTGTATCAGCCTCCCAAAGAGCTGGGGCCATAGGGGTGTCTCACCACACCCAGCTACAGTAGACTGGCTCCAGAATTATGCTCTGAAGCCTAAGCTGATCCACACGAAAGCCCTCAGGACACCGCCATGCCTGCTCTGGCCCTGCTGCCCCAAGCGGACTGCCTCCATTAGCTGTAGTTAGAATTCACCCCCAGTCAACATGCGGAGGAGCACGACCAGCTCTAGGGGTTATGCGGCCTGCTGAGGCTTCCCTCCCACAGGCGATGACAGCAGCCCACACTCTCCTTCCTTCCTGATATCACCTCTGCTGTGGCATCACCAAGAGCTTTAAATTGCTTGTTCATCACCTGCTTCCTCTGGACAGGGAGAGGAAGATCAGACAACATCTGGTACCCAAATTACCGAAGTCCAAGAAGGCTGGGAAGGCCGCCTCCCTGTGTGCACCACCCCAGGGCCATGCTTTCTGCAGTGCTCATGCTTGGGTCTAAGCATTCCCAAGACCAGTTATTAATATAATAATAAACATGAATTGAGGCCCCACTGGATGACTGGAAAGGAGTCCAGCAGGCTCCAGGCAGCATTTTGTTGATTCCTGCTCCTGTGCAGATAAAGATTCTGAGACTCAGATGTGTTAAGTGATTCACTCTTAACTCAAACAGAACCAATCAAAATCCTCCCCTGTGAGTTTTCAAATTACAGCAGGGAGAGACAGTCATTTTCCCCTTTGGTTATAAAGCTCTGAGGAAGGGAGCCCTGTGCTGCTGGAGATATGTTCCTGCCGGGGAAAGAACCAGACTCAAGGAGTAAAGCTATATGAGTTGGAAGTTGAGTTTAGCAGAAGGAAAAAAAAGCCTGACCACAGAGACTTTTCACAGAAAAAGAATCCCAGAAGCTGGTATTGCCAGTGTAGGCTCAGTATCAGGGCTAGGTTCTTTTGGATCCTCTTCACCCCACACTGGCTGCTTTAACACCAATCTTCAAACCCACCTTCCAGCAGAAACAAGAGGGAAGAGGCAAGATAAACCCTTTAAAGAACATTCTAGAAGCCCCACTCAAGGGTTCCTACTTGTATCTTATCAGGCAAATTCATATATGCAGGGAAAGCCATGAGGTGCATCTAGGACCATGACCATGCCCGGGCAATAAAGAGGTTGTGTTGTTAAGTAGGAAGGAGAACACGGATGCTAGGTGTGAGAATGATTTTCTCACAAAAGGTGACAGGTAGACAGAAACAGATGAGCCTGGAGCTTCCCGGACAGTTTCTCAGTCCTGCAGGCCCACAAACACCTTCTCAGACTAGCTTGAGTTGGGGTTCCTAATCAGCCGGAGATAGGCAATGTCAGAGCCCCCTCTGGCTCCCTCTGGTGTTCAGTGTGCCTTTCACAAATCCCCTCGTTGCTTTGAGCAGATGTTTTTGGCTCGGATCTCACCTTCACTCATGCTTGAGTGCACAGCGCACTCTAATTTCCCACGCCAACGCATTTCTACCCACTCCTCGGGGAGCCTGGCAGGAGCTCTGCCAGTCCCGCCCCTCTGCGCATCCACAGAGGCAAGAGCGAGGCTGGGTGTTGCCCATCCTTCCTGGCAGAGCATCCCAGAAGAGTCTGGAAGACAGCAGTGACCCGAGAGCTGGCTCACCCAGCCCCCAAGCCCATTAGGGACATCAGTAAAAACTGAGACCTGGAGAAAGACATTCAGCCACAGAGCTGTCACCACAACACTGTACTGGTCATCAGTGGCTCTTACCCCTGGAATCCCTGAGTGTGAAAGTCGTAGGTGCCCAGCTAGCCTCAAGGCCCCAAAGGACACCCACCTGCAGACTGGGCCTTGGAGGGCCCCTGCATTGGAGGCGAGAGTGAATCCAGCTGCAGTATGTTTCACCCTGCGGCAGGGAGGGGTCCCGCCCCTCAACCTCAACCTGGCTCCAGAGATCCCGGAAATAAGTCAGCGTGGAAAGTGGTGGAATCCACCATCAATGCAGATCCTTAGGTAGGGACTGCATGTGTGCCACACCAGCTTGTCAGCTGCATCGCACGTGATGGGTGCTTTATCACACAAGGCACAGCACCAAGCAGAGGACACAGGACACGGCGTGCGGCCACCCATTCTATTTTCTCCCTCCCCCTTTCTCTCCGTCCTTATGCTCTGGTGCAGTTACATTAGTGAATCGTGCAGCAGAGAGAACCTAAGTACTGAACTGAGTATCATAACCTGACTGTCAACAGGAGAGCTGTCCAGAAATTCAAGGCACTTAACTGTAACTGAATGAATGAAAAGAAAGCAATGACATCATTAGATAAATGTATCATCACCACTGAAAAAGTGAAAAATTAAGAAACGAAAATGAGAACACCGGGCACCAGGCAGTGAGACTCATGGCAGTGTGCACTGTGGGAGGGACAGCTGTCGCAACGCAGAGTGACTGTCTCGCACACGACCTGGACGCTACCTTTAAATTGGCAGAGGCAGCAGGCCAGGTGGGTGGGTAGGATCCTAGAGGTGGAAACACAAAACACAATTAATGGACTGTGGTTCCTTGAGTGTCAGAGGAAATAGCCAGGACACTCCCGTCCCATGGGGAAAGGAACTCTTGACGCCTGGCCTGGGCAGCCAGGTAGGAACCCAGGGCCAAACTGCTGATCTTCACTGTCGGAAATACAGAGGAAGGAGGAAGGAGGTGCCCAGCGAGCACTGTGCATGGCACCAAGTGTGTCTGCCTCAAACAAAGGGGACAGAGAGGTGCAGTGAGAGACAGGACTCTGCAGTCTCCCCAGAAGCACCTGCTGTCCATTCCACAGTCTGCTCTGGTGGGGAGCGCCCAGGAAGGAGGGAGACCTCTAAGGAGAGGCCGAATCAGCCTCCAGCCTCTGGAGGCCCTCTCCCAATTCCCCTTGGGAGTGGACAATAGCAGTCTTTACTCTAGTCATAAGAAGCAATTTCTTTTCTTTTCTTTTTTTAAACCAATACTCTGTGTTAACACAGAGATCACAGTGGCCAAGTGTAGATGATCTGGGATTCAAACACACAAGGAGGCTGGGGTGGAGCTGGGGAGTGAAGAGTTTGCCTGATGTGCTCGAGGCTCAGGCTTTAATCAGGCATTCGTGATGATACTCAGAAAGGTACAAGGGGAGGTGTCTGCTGTTACAGTTTGGGTCTTGAGTGCCCCTCAAAAGCCTAATGTACTTAGAAC
>PVKB01007609.1:0-31499 GCA_004027205.1 Ctenodactylus gundi
CCGCTGCCCCACAGAGGACACGGTTCGCCTCTGCACGTGCTGCGAGGCTGGCCTGCTTGGCCTCACAGAACTCCAGTGGAGCAAGACCCTGGAGCTACCTGGGGTCCACAGGAGCCTTGGGACACTTTCTCCAGGACTGCTCCTGCCCCCCCTCCAGCCCCCACACTCCTGCAGTAGTGCAGAGCTGTCTGGACTACTTGCTTTTTCTCTAGTACATGGAGCTACGGAGCTCCCTGTGGAGCACCAGGCACCACGGTTATCCCCGACCAGCTTTTGTCACTGAGGATGGCTACAGGCCTGGGGCCTGGAATGATGGCACCTGCCTCAGGGCCCTGTGTGCCTGCTTCTGTTTTCCGAGGCGGGCAGGAAGCAGCAGCAGCACCCCCACAGGCAGCGGTCTAGCCCCTTGTGAGTACAAATCAGCTGGGACGGGGACAGCCCACCTCTGCTGCTGAGCCCCTCTCGGTGACCTCTGCTGTGATGGTGTCAGTCTCCATGGGAACGTGTAAAGGGGGTGGTGGGAGTGGGATGAGGGGGAGTGTTTCCAAGGGAACAGTGCCATGCGCGCAGGGTGGCAGTGGCTCGAGCCAAGGAGAACTTCCTGTCTGGTCCCGTGAATCCATTACCCATAATCTCCTTGCCTTTGCTGCAGAAATCCAAAAGAGCAAGGATGTTCAGTGTCCTCAGTGGACATTGTTTTTTGGGATCATGACCAGCCACATGTGGCCTCAGTGCACAGAGTGCCCAGCAGCGTGCCTGGCCCACTCGCCAAAAGCCTCCATCCACAGTCTGCCAGAGGGGGCTGTTCACCTGTACCAGCAGTGCCACACTAGCCTGCTCATTCCTGTGGAATTCCAGTGGAGGGGAACCGTGGCGGTACTTGGAGTCTACGAGATGCCTGGAACACCCCTCCCAGCCTGCTCCCATCACACTGCCTCCCAGAGCCTGCAGTAGCTCAGGCCCTTCTTCCCTTCTTTTTTCTAGTACAAGGAAGCAGCTGAGCTCTCGGTGGATACCCTAGGTTCCCCCTATCCCTGCCATGCCAGGTGAGGCCCTGCTGCCACAGCCTGGGACAGCCACAGGCCTGCAGTTTGATAGATAGCATTTGACCAAGTGGTTCACAGGCACCTGCCTCAGGACCTTGTGTTTTTGCTTTCTTCCAGGCATGACAAAAACAGCAACATCACCACCACTACCGTGGGAAACGGGAGCCCACATCAGGTTGGTCCCACTTGAGTACTTGACACCTGGGACAGGGACCAAAAGCAAGTAGGCCAGGTCGTCCAAGTCCATGGGTGGGGACACTTTTTGGTGATCTCTGCTTTGATGGTGTCACTGTCCTTTGAGAAGTCGTGGGGGGATGCTGCGAGGGGGAAGAGTATCAGTATGGGAGAAACTGAGGTGGGGACAGGGAAGGAGTGGCAAGGAAAGGGAGGAGAGAGGGGTCCCAGGAACAAGGACCGATGGGCAGGGAGCACCACACGGGAGGCGGGTGCAGAGCGAGGTGCCGGTGAGCAGGGCCAAGGAAAGAACCTTGTCTGCTCCCATGAGCCCACTGACCACGTCTCCTTGCCTCTGCAGCAGACAGTGAGATGAACGCTGACATCCCTGGGTCCCTGCCATCCCCGCTTCACAGGAACACAGGATCTGCCACACGCGGCTTCTCTGCACAGTGGAATGCCTGGCCGCGTGCCTGGCCTTCCCAGTCTAAAGGTCTTCTGCCTGGTGCCTTCTGGACAGCGTGCTTCACTTGAGTAAGTGCTGCCCTGGTGGCTGGCTTATCCTGTGAAATTCCATTGGAGGGTGGTCCTGGAGTTACCAGTTCCACGTGGCACCTGGGACACTTTTTAACACCATTATGCTTAGCACAATGAATCAGACGTGGAAGGTTAAACATTGTATGATTTCTCTTATATGAGAAAACCAAACCATAAAATTGTGCAAGAGATGTGAAGAAAATAAGGAAGATAAGCTTTATGGAGATGGAAGGGGATGAGGGCAGGTTGATCGGCTGAGAAAAGGAAACTGATGTGATATGTAAACAAAATCTTCAAAAAGTAAAAGAAAAAAAAGGAAAGGTAGGATGTATTAGAAAAACATTTCTGCTCTAACGAATTCAGGTGGCACTTTTTAACACAACAATGGAAGTTTGGAAAAGCTCTTTAGTGATTGAAAATATTTTCTCCACTTCCATTATTTGCATAGTCATAAAATGACAATTCCTCTCAACCACCTGCACGGCTTAGCACCACAGTAGTAGACAGTCTGGACAACAGTTTGTCTTTTTAAAATTGATCCAACAAATTTATTCTGAGTCATTTTCACCTGGGATTGAGGATATACAATGGATATCTTATAGTTTTAGTATGAGCTATGGTTTGGATCTTGAGTGTCTCCCAAAAGCCTCATGTATTTGGAATTGTGTGTTATTAGGAGGCATAGCTGGGCTAGAACCGGCAAATGTTTAAGGTTTGACCAGGAAAGATTGTCAATTTGTTGAGATTGTGGCTTGCCTAGTGCAGAGATTTCAGGTGTTTGTTACTGATTTGTGGGGCAGCAAGCAAGAGAGGAGAACCCACACTTGGGAGGAGTTTCACCTGCAGTTTGAAGTAATTCCAGTAAAGGCAGGAAGAAGAAACTCTGTTACAGCTTCTCCCAGGGAAAGTTCTAGCCTAGCCATCTGCAGACTTCACTTTGCTTCCACTTCAGGGCTTTTGTTTACAATGGGGTGTGCAGCTCTCCAGCCTCTTGTCTCCGCCATGTGCCGGCCATCCCTTGAATGGAATGGGCGAGATTATCTGAAACTGGGAGCTAAATAACATCTTAAACTGTGGATGTTGGGTATTTAATCACAGCAAGAAGAAAGTAACTAAGACAGGATAGAAATTCCACTTAGGAGAGGTGACTGTGGTCATGATGGTGAAGAGCCATGAAAACTAAGGCCAGAGCTGTCTAAGAGACAATCACAACAGTCCTATTATAGAGTAGTGGTCATGCATTCACTTTTCCCTTACTTTTTGATATTTGATAGGAGACTTCTTCAATGAAAGGGAAGAAAAGCAACATATTTGCACAGTCCTTTTACACAAACACTATCACATGTAATATTGAATTTTGTCCAGTAAAAGCTGCTTAAAAAAGTCATTTAAGTATGTATAGGAATCTCCACTTTTTTAAGGGATTATACCATTTGGGGGATGATCTAAACCCCAGAGATGATATTCAACTCTTTACCTGACACCCCCTAAGTAAAACAACAACCCAGAGCCAGTTATTTCAAGGCTAAAAGTAAGAAGAAAATGGCTAGATGCCTGAGATGCTGGTGAGCTGGAAGGAGGAAGGGGGTTCAGGGTAGGCCAGCCATGGCCAGCCATATCTACCCTGAATGTCAAGTGACAATTTCAACAGGGGCTATATATGTGTGAGGTGGATTCCTATTTTGTAGGTGAGGAAACTAGGTCTCCAGTCTCTTATCTGAGTATTGGCTGGTGTTTTAGTCTCATTTTGTTGCTATGACAAAACACCTACAGGCACAAAGTGGGGAGGAAAAGTTTATTTTAGCTCCCAGGCTCAGAAGGTCAAAGGTGGCTGGTGTGCAAGTGTACAGTGGAGATGGTTCCTCATGGCGTTGCAAACAGGAAGCCAAGTGAAAAGAGGGGTGGAACTAGTATATACCCTTCCAGGTCCTGTCCCAGGGATCTGTCCTTTCTGGGTCAAGCCTCAGGCATTTGTCCCTTCTGGCCAAGCCCTACCTCCCAACAGGACACGTCTCCACAGGTATCCCACCACCTCCAAACACATGAGGCTTTGGGCATCTCAACAGCTGGTGTCCTGCCTTGCTCTCCTACAGTTTATGGAAGACTTCTAAGGGCAAAGGTGTCACTGTGTAAAAGGTGAGTCCTCTCATGCCATGGGCCAGAGATCTCTTTTCTGCTGCTCAGATTTCTCCACCCAAACTTTTTTGAAGCATTAATGGATCATCTGGAATGGAAGCTGTACACAATATTTTTCTACTTTCTTCTACTGTGAGGCCCCCATGATGACATGATTGGCTTTCTAAGAAAAAGAAGAGCAATCCAAGTTGGCACGTGTGCTCTCTCATCATGTGACGTCTTCCAGGATGGTACACTGCAGCCAGGTGGCCCTCCAGAGGCCTGGCAGGGACAGGCACCATCCTCTAGACTTCCCAGCCTCCAGGGCCTCTATTTTTTTTAAATATATGATCCAGTCTATGGTATTCAATTATGGCAACAGAAATGAACCAAGGTTCCTTGGAAAGCTTGTGATTCCTGAGAGGAAAATAGATTCTCTGTCTTATGGGACTTAAAAGGAGCAGAGATCATCATCCCCCACAATCAATCATCCACTGTGAGGTTACCGGGGACCAAGAGTGCTCTACACCTGGAGCAAGATGCGGTGCAGAATCCAGAAACACGGACATGGCATCATTTCTGCCGAACGCCTCCCCACCTCACTGAAGCAGTCACCACTCTAAGACGGACACAGTTTTACCCAAATCCCCTTCAGTTCCTCTCAGGCTCTTTGCAGTCGTCACTTTTCCATCGCTGGGACAAAATCCTAGACACCCACAACATAAAGGAAGAGGGGCTTATTGCTGCTCATGGGTTCAGTCCGTGGTTGGCAGAAATGGCACATGGAAAGGTGTGACAGGGAGAAGCTCTCCACCCCACAGGGGCTGGGAAGCACAGACAGTGGGGAGAAGCTGGGGACAGAACATACCCTTTCAGGTCATACCCTCAGCTAGCTGCCCCCTCTGACCAGGTCCCACATCCAAACACGAAACTTTTGGGAGACATCTGAGATCTAAACTGTACCGTCTTCCCTCTTTTCTACTTCTCAGAGCCAGACGGTAATGGAGAGAAAGGACAAAGCAGGTCAAGTGAGGTTCAAGAGTTTTGTCACAAAATGAACCGTTAGGGGTCCTCCTCCGCTTCTCCAGGTCCCGAGAGGCCATATCAATAAGACACTCAGCCAATCTGCTTCCATCTTGAAGCTGCGCTTAATTTCCACTTGTGACTGTAAAGTAAGGGTGATTCCACTGGCTGTAGATAGCACCCACGCCACTTTCTATTCCTGGTCGGAACCAGTACTGCCATGCTGCAGTTCTGAGCATTGTCCACTGGTGATGGCCTGGTCAGTGTGCAACCTGGACACTGGGTGGGAGCCGACTCCCAGGACACTGTCCCATGCGGCGACAGATGAGCACATCAAGGAAGGAAAACAAATTGAGCTTGATCTGTGCACATTTGCCCTCACATTTTTTATTTACTGTATTTGTGATTAGACACAGTTATCTGCTTCCTGGGAAGTATATGGAGTAAAAGAAAGTAGAAAAATATTATGTACAACTTCAATTCCATATTATCCATTATTAACATTTTGTCATACCTCCGTGTGAGTTTATGTTACTGTTTTTTAAAGCATAACTGATGTCATACATTGCACCTAATTTTGAAAACTTTTAAAAATTTAACATAATGTTCCCTCAAGCATTAAACAATTTTCAAAAAATATGATGCAAACACAGTTCGTAATGGTTGCACAAAAATGAAATATGGGTTATATGCTATCATTTTTCTCTCTTAACTGTGATTTTAATATTAGCTGTTACTTAGTGAGCTCCAGCTATTTCTAGATACAGATTTTGGCATCATACATGGATTATCTGGGTTTAAATGTCTAACCAAATTTATTAAACAGATAGTATTATTTTATCAATATCAATGATAAGATCCCAGAGCTGAAGAAGGTCTAATTTTTCTGGCTGTGATGTCAGGAAGGATCCTGCCTCCTGATTTGTGTGCTCCTTGTCAAAGACTGAAAGAATGGTTTATTTCTTTGATCTTTTACTCTGCTCATGTCTAAATATAGTGTCACTCTGGTAGAGCAGGTTCTTCTAAATTGAAACATTCTCTCCTGGAAGGAGGAGGGAGGTTCACAAGACTCAGAAAGTAAACAACTCACCAGTCTTGGGAAGCTCCTAAAACTTAAAAAAGCCCAAGGTTCCCTCTCTAAGGACACAGAAAAGAAAACAATTGTTAAAAAGGACTCCTACTAACTGAGCTGCCCCCACATCATGCAGTGAGCTCCAGGGATGCAGCTTCCTCTCGACCTATGCTAGGATGGGCTTTTTGGTAATGCACTGATGCTCCTGTAGACAATCCCTCACCCATACTCTTGTAAATAACCTCAATAAATTCACTTGGGCTTTTGTTTAGTGCAATAGTTGCTTGTCTGTCTGTGCCCTATATGAGCCGAAGAAATGTTTGTTCACATCTTCCAAGGAAAAGGCTGGTTCAATAGTCTCCCAAAGACTCATGTATTGAGGTCCTACATATGGTCAGGTTGGTTCACGATGGCACTGACTTCATCTATGAATTCATCCCATGATAAGCTCACAGCTAAGTGAGTTACTGGGAGGTGATACATGGTAGTGGGAGGCTGCTCACTGGGGGTGTGCCTTAGAAGGGTGCACCGTCTTCCTTGTTGTCGCCTCTTACCCCAGTTTTCTAACGGTCTTCTACTTCCTGCCACCACAAGATGAACACTTTTCTGTCAGCATGACCTTCTGTCATTAGGTTTCCATATCACCATACTGCTAAAAGCAACGGGGCCAGCTGATTATGGACTGAAACTATGAGCCCAAGTTAACTTCCCCTTGAAGTTGTTTATGTCAGGTATTTTGTCACAGTGATGGAAATCTGCTTAATAAAGATGCCCTCAGATGTGTCCAACTCTGAGCTGTGCCCTAGGTGTCCAAAGTTAGGACAGAGACCTGAGTCTCCCCTCCAGAATGTCACTATCCAACAGGGCATACACACAGACACTGACCATCTGTTTCATTCCAGGGAGTCACTGGGCATTTCTCAACATGGATATTCTGTTGTGGAATAGAGACAACAAGAACGTGGGACCATCATGAATCGCATGAGAGTTGCACAGAACAGCCCCATGATGCTGTCTCCTCTGCCCAAGGTTAGTACAGGTGAGCTTCACAATCCCACCAGGCTGGGATTGCGTCTGATATAATGGCCCTGAAGAGGCCATGACCCCTGTCTTAATCCAGGTAACTACCTAGGCACTCATTTAAAAGGATAAGGATCCAAACAGTTGTTTAAAGGCCTCTCTGAGGAGTTGAATTAAATACTATTGAGTTCATGCACTCAATCCTGCACCTTAAGATGGCAATGGAGCCCTGGGGCCGTCACTTATACTTACTTTAAAAACATTTAGCACAATGTTAATACTTGATTTTCCAGCTCATAGTATATGAGAAATAGAAAATTTGGAGGAGGAATTGAGAATTACTGTCCAAAGCAAGCCGGGACACAAAAGTAAAGATAGTATTACTGTGCTCCTCCCTGACAATAACACTCATTCTGATGCCAGTGAGAAGACAACTCACATCATTTTACCTGGTAGCAAACAATGTCACACACACCTATTCTGAGGATCCAAGAGGAAAAACCCAAAACATGACCTGAAATTTACGATCCAAGATGAAATGAATCTTCCCTCTCCTTAGGTAGAGCCACTGTGAAAAGTTAAAGACTTTGTGCCTGTGGAGGATTCACCATTATAGCTATGCTTCCTTCTGGTAAGTCAACTGAGCACAGACAATCTGTGAGCAAGTACCAGCTTCAAGCCCTGATCTGCACATGCGGACTCAGTAAGGCTTGGGATTCCTAGTACCGTGAGAACAAACCAGGCACCAAAGACAACAGGAACTTAATCCCTCACAGTCCTGGATGGCAAAGCCCAAAATCGAGGTGCCGGCAGGGCTGGCTCTCTCTGAAGGGTCTAGGAGAGATTTTTTCCTGCCTCTCCCAGTTTCTTCTGATGGTTGTTCACAATACATAGTTTCCTTTGGTTTGTAGATGCATCACTCCAATCCCTCTCTCTCCACACAGTCTTTTCTGTGTCCAGATTTCTTTTTTCTTAGAAGAACAATAATCATTGGATTAGAGTCTGTCCTGATATAGTGTGGACTCATCTTGATATGCTGAAAAGACTCTTTCCCAGTGAGGTACATTCTGGGGTCACAGGTACACATTCATCCTTTATCCTTTTCTCCCTTTATACCAGCACCTGGCCTTTGCTTTGGCCAATCATCAACCTCCAGTATTATCCTGCTTCTAAGATTTGTCATGGCTCCATCAAGCAGAGCAGGGCCACTGTGGGAAAAAACATTTCCTCCATCTCCACACTGGAGAAGGAAGAGTCATGTCACGGCAACAGCCGAGTTTCAAATACCAGTTAAGTCCACCTAAAGGCAGACAGGTCACCAGCTCTTTGAAACCACACTGGAACCATCTTCAGAATGTGCTCACACACACTACCACTGCCCTTGATCGTGCTGACAAGTTCCAGTCTTCGTTTTACCTAACTTGACTTGGGTTATATTGTAACCCTAAGTGCTGCCATGGTTTGGATTTGGCACATGCCCCAAAAGTCTCATGTATTTGGGCATAGTAGAACTGCGGAGCTGTGTGCTATTGGGAGGTAGACCCTGGCTGGAAGGGGCAGATACTTGGGGTTTGACATGCAAAGATTGTGTCAACTTGTTGAGACTGAGGGGCCCCCAAGGCACAGCTTTCAATGGTTTGTTTTCCACTTATGGTCCCAGAAATGAGTAAGGGGCACCTAGCTGAGTGTGGGGGGCCCAACTGGCAGCTTCAACTAATTAAAGGAAGGAAGAAGAAACATTGTTACAGCTTCCTGGGAAATCTGAAGCTTTGTCTGAGTCTCTAGACAGCCCACTTGCTCCTGCTTCACTTGGTTTCTGTTTGCAAAGGCGTGAGCAGCCTCTGCCACGTGCCTTCACCATTGCGGGCTGCCGCATGAGTGGGCTGTTGAGACCATCTGAAACTGTGAGCTAAGTAAATCTTTCCTACCTTAAGTACTGGATGTTGAATATTTTGCCACATCAATGAGAAAGTAACTAAAACCAGTGCCTTAAGACATGTCTACATAAACACGTTGAGAAGTTTCCCCTTTGTCTCCTAAATAGCACAAGAGGATCTTCCTTGCACTGGGAAAAGGAAACACCACAGGGACTTGATGATATGGCCAAACTATCTGCATCTGTCTGCTTCTCCCAACTGTGCAGGGCCAGTTCCACAGCCTAGGGCCGCTCAGACAACTGGTGGCTTCTCCCCAGTAGGGAGCTGAAAATGGTATTGCTAACGAATGCGTTCCACTGAGAAATGGGATTGCCTGAGTTCTGGTGGGCCCAGGACCCTGAGAGTTTGGGGACAGACCACAGAACGCAAACAATCTGAGCAAGACCCAGTGTGGACAGAAGAAGCATTCCTACTTTGGGCAGCTCTTAAATGATTTATCAGTAGTGCCTGTGATACCAATCTGGAAATAATATAGAAATTGATTAAGTAAACAACAGAGATTATTAGAGAACACGTGCTTCTGAAAAAAAACAAATGTCTATTTATCATTTTCCTGGAAAATATCTCCGAAGGGACCCCTCTCCTGATCTCGACCTGCTTTGGCTAATGCTGGTCACTGCCATCTCACTGCATTGGTGAGTCTTCAGTGCCCTCTGAGTGATGGCCAAACTCAAATGACTGATGATAACCCATATACCTTGTCAGGCAGAGTGAAAGAGTCCGTATTGGTCACCTGGGTTCAGGTTTATAGGACTGGGTCCTGTATTTCTGTAAGTTGACAAGGTTCTTTGGTTCAGGGATACCTTTTGTCAGAAAAAAATTTTTTTATTCTTTCCTAGGTTTCTGCAACCAGTTAAGATGCATCATGGGCTGCCACAGAACCTAAATAGGTGACTCTCACTATGGGTTAAAGAAATTCTTCCCCCAATTCTGATTCACCCCTATGGTATATTCTCAACAGATTCAACCCTCAAACTCTTAAAAAGAAACATTGGCTGTTTTTGTTTTTCAGGAGCTCCTCCGGAGAACATTCTCAACGATCCCTCGTGGGGTCCAACCTCCACCGCGAAGTGCACAGTCCTCTCCATCTCCCCTGTCTCGTGATGCTCCACCACTTCTCCCTTCTGATACTTCCCACCGTCCTCCCGTATCTCTTCTGCTCCTGCTACACCCACACTGACTCCACCTTATTGTGACAATTTCTTCCCATTCCACACCCACAAGCATACCTTCTATTGAGATCCTTGTGTCAAACTCTACCCTTGGCTCACAAGGGGTTTCCAGTGGACAGCAAGGGGCTGTCTGAGTCTATGTGCCCTTCTCCACACTGGACCTTTCTCTGATTCAGTCTACACTAGCATCCTTTAGATAGGGCTCCAGAAAGTTCATGCAGCCATCCCAAAGATTAACTATTGCTTTTAATATTACCTAGAAAAACACTTATACTGTCCTCGCTACTCACCACGGGAAAACAAAGCAGTATTTGGTACCTAGATGAGGCTTGGGGGGTGAAGAACATGTCCAGATGCTGGTGTACTGCTCTGCCAGAGCCAGCGCCATCCCTACATGTGACCCCAAAGGAGATTCTGAGACCATGGAAAATACACTAAACTAGATCCAGATTCTGATGAAGAACTGTGGTGTAGGCTGTTCATTTGACTACTCAGGCCTCCCACCATCAGATAAAAACTACAAAACCTAGAACAAGGACCTCAAACCTTTTGCCCTATACTTTTTGATATTGCCTTCAAGGTTTTGAATAACCAGGAAAAGGACTCAAGGATCACGAATACTAAGTTACAGGAAGAAAGAGACAAATGCCAAGCATAATAAACAGCTGCCACTGTCGTCTAAATCCTGCCCACTGGGACATGAAGACTCCACAAAACAATAAAGATGGGTTGAGGCTAAGTTGGTCAACATATAGAGTGATGTTCTTATTTGGCCTAGGAAGATCACGTGTTTTGCCAGATAGTAGCTTTCTGAGTCCAGTACAAGACTAGTTAGGAGAAGAGGTGAGACATGGATCATTTCAAAGGGGCTGAGGTGAGTATCGCCCCAGGGGGATACACAGTAGAGGTGAGCAAAAGGGAGGAATGGGGACCAGGATAGTTCAGCTCCAAGGTAGAATCTACTGAGTGTTTACTTAAGAGCAAGATTGCATTTTCCAGCTTTTTTGGACGATTGTGGGTGTCAGGCTGTGTGAATGAAGTACTTAAACTCAACAGTTTCATTGACTCCCTGGGTGACATTAGAAACAAAGACAGGTCTATTGTCAGATTGTATGAAGCCAGGAAAAGAGACATGGGGGATTATGGCTACAGAGCCGGCCCCCAAAGGTCACAGATCTCCTTATACCAATTATGATTTCTATGGCTCACAATTGCCCTAGGTATTCAAAACATTTCTTCTATCTTTAACTTACTTTCCTTTTTTTCTAAAATACTATAACAATAATTACAGTAAAGTAATTCACATAACACAAAATTTGACATTTTGTATAAATATATGAATTTCAAATCATGTAACAGATTAGAACCATGAGGTTTGGGGAATCAGTGAGCATTTATGTCCACCCCTTTCTGAGAGGTTCACCCCTTTCCTATCTGACCATTACCTCTCTTTCTACTCTGTCATTCATGTTGGGCCCTTTTATGTCATTATTTTTCTACATTTCATAAGAGAGACACCCATCTACAGTCAGTCCTTTGTGCTTGGTCTATTTCACTGAGCATCATTGACACAAGATAGCCCCATGTTTGTTCAAACACTTCCTATCTGTCTGTCTTTGTGGCTGCATAGTATTCCATTTGGGGCAGGTAACACGTCTTCTCTAATCGTACCTGTATGGATGGGCAGGCGGGTTGTTTCCAGGATTTAGCTCTTACAAATTGTGCTGCCATAAACATGGATATGTGTGTGTCTATTTGGTATGTTGACTTTATTTCTTTTGGGAACTTGGCCAGTAGAGCAGTAGCAGCTGGATCCAATGGAATTTCTGTTCTCAGCTTTCTAAGGAACCTCCAGACTGCTTTCCATAATGGTTGTAACAGATGGCATTCCCACCAGCAGTGGAGCAGAGTTCCTTTTTTTCCATACCCTCACCAAAAATTGTTATTTTTTGAGTTCTTGATGTAGGTCATTTTCACTGGAGTGAGGTGAAACCTCAAAGTTGTTTTTATTTGCATTTCTCTGATGCTACTGATTAAGAATACTTTTTTAATGTGCTTGTCAGCCATTTGTATTTCTTCTTCTGAGAACTTTCTTTTCATTTCTGCTGCCCACTTTATTGATGGGATCATTTATTGTAGGAGGTTTTATGTTCAGCTCATCGTATATTCCAGATATTAATCCTTTGAAGTGTTAACTGGAGAATATCTTTTTCCACTCTGTGAGTTGTCTCTTCACTTTGTTGTTTATTTTGTTGTGCAGACACTTCTGAATTTAACATAATCCCATATGTTGATTCTTGCTGAGACATCTTGTACAGTTGGTGATCCATCCAGAAAATCCTTTCCTGTCCCGATATCTTCTAGGGTGTTATCTATTTTGTCTTCCAGTAAGTTTAGTATTTGTGTTTTGATATCCAGGTCTTCGATCCATTTTGACCTGATTTTAGTGTGTGCTGACAGATATGGCTCTAATTTCATTCTCCTGCATGTGGTGATTCAGTTTTCCCAGCCTCATTTGCTAAAGACTCTGTCATTTTTTTCCAGTGGGTTGTTTTGGCCCCTTTGTCAAAGATCAGGTGTCTAAGGGTGTTTGGGTTTGTTTGTGTCCTCAATTCTGTTCCACTAGTGGTCTTGTCTGTTCTTATATCAGTACCACTTAATCACTGTTGCTTTGTAGTATTTTTTTGAAATCTGGGATTGTGGTTCTTCCATCTTTACACTTGTTACTCAGAATTGCTTTAGTGATTCTGGGTCTTTTCTGGTTCCATAAAATTTTAAGGTTGTCTTTTCTAGTTCTGTGAAGGATATAGTTGGTATTTTGATTGGTATTGCATTGAATCTGTATAGTAGCTTTAGGAATATGGCCATTTTGACAATATTAGTTCTTCCTGTCCGGGAACATAGGATGTTGCTCCATTTTCTAAAATCCTCTTCAATCTCTTTCTTTAGGGGTTTGTAGTTTTCTTTATATAGATCTGTTACCTCTTTGGTGAAGGTCTCAGTTACTTTTCCATTGCTGTGACTCAATACCTGACATCTACAAATTTAGAGAAGGAAAGGTTTATTTTAGCTCACAGTTCCAGAAGGTCACTGTCCATTCAGGAGCGGCCAGCAGCAATGGAAGTATATGGTAGAGGCAGAGGTGGAGGCAGCTTCTCACGACATTGCTAACAGGAAGGCAAGTGAGACTAGTTGAGACTAGTCCTACAAGGAAGAAAGAAAGCGGCTTATATATCCCTCCAGGTCTCTTCCCAGTGATCAGCCCCTCCTGGATCCAGGTGTGGAAGGTGTGGTAAACCCCCACCACAAGCCGTTAATCCTAATTTACACGCCGTTAATCCAATTTACATGCCTGCAGTCCACCACTCCAGACTAGGCCCCAATCTCCCAATAGCACACGGTTCCATAGACAATGCATAACATTTAAATACATGAGATTTGGGGGGGGCCATTCCAGATCCAGACCACAATAGTGAGGTTTATTCCTAAATATTTTCTTTTTGTTGTTACTGTGAAGGGAGTTGTTTTCTTGATTTCTTTCTCTCTTGATTCATTGTTGGTGTATAGAAATGCCATTGATTTGTGGGTATTGATTTTATAATCTGCTACTTTGATGATTTTATTTATTAGTTTTCAGAGTATTTGGGTAGAAATTTTTGGGTTTTCCTATGTAGAATACTATGTCATCTGCAAATAGGGATATCTTTACTTCTTCCCTTCTGATGCATATTCTTTTTATTCTTTGCTCTTGCCTGATGGCTCTTGCCAAAATTTCAAGCAATGTGATGAGTAGTAGAGGTGACATTGGGCATCCTTGTTTTGTTCCTCAATTTAGTGTGAATGCTTTCAGTCTTTCAGGTTTTAATTTATATTGGCTGAAGGATTGTTACAAATAGCTTGAATCATGTTGAAGTAAGGTCTCTCTTTTCCTATTTATTTCAGGGGTTTTATCATAAATGGATGTTGGGTTTTGTCAAATGCTTTTTCCGCATCTACTGAGATAATCATAATTTTTATCTTCGCACCTGTGGTATATTTATTGAACTGCATATGTTGAACCATCCCTCCATGTTTGGGATGAAGCTCACTTGTATATTCACATTATGCACTTGGTGTATAATTTTCTTTATAATGTGCTGCATTCTGTTGGCAAGGATTTTGTTGACTATTTTTGCATCTATATTCATTAGGGATATTGGCCTGTAGTTTTCTTTTTTTGCCTTCAACCTACTTTCAATGTAAAAGGATGAATCATTGGAACAAACAGTGCTCCACGTCCAAGATTTAAATCTCAACTTAGATCATGTTCCTCCTGCCAATGTGAGGTCACCGGACAAAGGAGTACCCCTGCCAAGCTCCTAAACCTAAATTAGTAAATACTCTCCAGGTTCCTCTTCTCAGGAATCAGGACCATCTAAAATGATGGGCCCCAATGGCTGTAAAAACCCCCAACTCCTTGCATCACTCATGAGCAGCCCTGTGTTTCCCTTGACATGGTAAGGGACAGAATATCATTTCTAATTGATGCAGGATCTAAGCACTCTGCTCTACCCTCCTTCTCAGGCTAGCATTTCTGATCCCTGATCCCCCTTACAGGCACAGGTGTGAAGCCACAAACGAAACTACGGTGTACTCCCTACCTTTCTTGCTCGATGGGTACCTCTTCTCACAGTCCTTTCTGATTTTGCTCAGAGGCCTTATTTCTCTACCCAGATGGGATATCATGGTGAAATTACAAGCCACTTTTGATCTCCACCTGTCTTAGTGACTTATTTGTTGCTGGAAAAAAAAAAAAAATACTCGGTAATATTCATAACTTTAGGTAGGAAAGATTTATTCTAGCTGATAGTTTCAGAAACTCTCACACAGTCCATTAATAGGCACCCAGAAGTGACAGAAGCACAGGACAGAGGCTAGAGAGCTGCTCAGAGCATTGAAGACAAAGAGCCAAACAAGTGAGCAACACTGAACTCTGAAGATTCAGGAAGGCCAGAGTTTTCCCATGAGGAAACTGTAGCAATGTTTCTTCTTATTTACTTGGCAGTCAGTTAGGCTTCCTACACCTAGGCTGGATGCTCCTCCCTCACTTCCTGGCCTGTAAGTTTATAACAACCTGAAAGCTCTGCCATCCTTGATCACCAATCTCAACAAGTTGACAAAATGCCTCCAGGTTAAACCCCAAGCATTCGCCCCTTCCGGCAAGGCCCCTTCTCCCAAAAGAACACAGTCTCACAAGGTTCCCACTATATACAAATACAAGAGGCATTTGCTGTGCATTTTAGATACAAACCATAATAACACCTTGTACTCCTTTAGCACATTTAGGACCCTCTCCAATTCACCTTGACGTCTTCCCATAAATAGATTCCTACATTTGGGATCAGATTCCTCCAGAAGTCTGGAACACCAACCCATGGTTTTTCAGAGATAGTCCCAGACAGCCTAGCCTGTAAAACTTTCAAGTACCCCACATTCTCTTCCCAACGACCCTAATACCCCTGTAATCCCAAAGCTCTTAAGGGCCTGAGCTACTTTAGTAATAAATTCCTGGAATTTGGACTCCTGTATTCCTTTCACTCCTCTTGTAGCACACCCATTTTGGTAGTGAGAAAACTGATTGATCCTACAAATTAGTACAAAATCAAAAGGTCATTAATAAGTCAGTGATTCTCATCTATCCAACAGTCCCTAATTTATATATAATTCTTACAGGTGACACCAAAAGATTTCTGGTTCACAGTGCTAGATCTCAAGAATGCCCTCTTTTGCATTTTTCTTCATCCCAATTCCCAATATCTCTTCACTTTTTAATGGTAGGATCCCAATACTCAGATCAGCACCCAATTCATATGGACAGTCTTCCAAGACACCCCTTCCCCCACCACCTACTTGGCCAAACATTAGTCAAAGATCTGGTTTCCCTCACCTTATCCTCTAGAAACAACTTCTGTTATGTAGATGACCCAATCTGTGACTCTGGTAACATTATGTCAGACAAAAACACCATCAAAAGTTCTCCACTTCTTGATTAGCCCCCAAAAGACACAGATCTTCTCATAGCAAGTACAATTTCTAGGGCTCACTGTTGCCCTGGTCACTCAAAACCTTTCTAATCACCACAAGCTAACTGTTTGTATGAATACCCTGGCTTCAAAACAACAGCTTAGGACTTTCCTAGAGATGATCAGAATCTATTCAATCTGAATTTCCTAGTTCAGTCTAATAGCCAAAATCATTTATAAAACCTCGAAATCTGAAATACCTTGTCACTGAAACACCTTGTCACTAAACAAGGCTTCATACTCCTTAAAGAATCACTCACTAGTGTCAGTATTTGGCCATTCCAATCCCACCAAGCACATTTCCTCTTTGTCCATGAAAAAAGAGGTTTAGCCTTAGGGGTCCTAGCACAATCCTTGGGACTCTCCCCATGACCAGTGGCATCCCTTTCCAAACCTCTGGTCACAATATCTAAAGGGATGCCCACATGCTTAAGAGCCCTACCAGCTGTACCTTCCGTGCAACAGACGCCAACAAATTAATCCTTAGAAAGGCTCTAACTCTTCATATCCTTCATTAGGTCTTAGGACACTCTGAACTCATGGAGTTTTCACTGGTATCTGATGATAGAATAACAAAATACCAGACCTTTTTTGAAGTCCCAGAATTGACTATTAGATCCTGCCAAACTTGAGACTCAGCTACTCTTCTACCCAACTCCCAATACTCAAGTTTCCCTCCAACATTTATGCAACAAAACCATCAACCTCTCCTGCAGAGCTAGGCCAGCCCTACAGAACATTCCACTCTCTGACTCAGATTACCTGGTTGACTGATGGCAGCAGCTTTCTGTTAGACAGCTGCCATATTTCAGACTGTACTCAGAGTCCTCAGTAGATCTCTTAAATTAGGGGTAGGCCTGAAATTCAGTATTTATACTGATACACTGTCATGTGGCCATTTGGATGGAATGATGTCTTGTCACTACCCAATATCCCCATGAAATATGCTCAAGACCCTGGCCCTATTATAGGCTATTAATCTATTATGTTCAAGTAACCACTATTCTTATCTCCAATGGCAACAATCTGGCTGACCAGCGGACTGTGTGGCAACCCATTGCCCAACCTACGCCACACTAATTCTCAGCTTCTCCCTACTAAAACTCCAAAACAGCTAAGAAATTCAACAGGCTATAAGTCAAGGGTTCATGCATACCCATAAGGGTAGCTCTATAGCCCAAACACTATGCACTTTCTCCTGGGCTCCGTCCAGTGAAAAGTCCTCAAACAGCTATATCACACTACAGAACACAGAACCAAGACTCTATTCCCTCATGAGATCTTTGTTCATAAAAAAAATCTCCCAGGCCTTAGGGTCTATTTCAAGAGCCTGCTTTATTTGCAACCAGACAAACCCTGGAAGTGCCACAAGGCCTCCTTTTGTGAGGACCTTTCAATGGAGATGAAAGTAGCCAGAGAAAATATGGACAATTGACTTTACCATATACCACCACATAAAAGATGCGATACATATTCATCTTCATATATACCTTTACTGGTTGGATGGGATCCTGCCCTACCAAGGCTGAATGATAGTCAAAGGTCACGTCAATGCCCCCAGAACACGTGATACTCCACCTCAGCTTCTCCTGCTCCCTACAATCTGACAACAGACTTGCCTTTCTTTCTAATATCACCAGGTGGTCAGTGAAGCTCTCAAGACTAAGGACTTCATTCATATAGCTTGGAATCCATAATCATCAGGAAAAAGTCGAAAGAGCCAATTTTACTCCAAAACAAGCACTCACTAAGTTGTACCCTGAAGCTAGCTCAACTCCCCAAGGCCACCTTCTTTCGTCCTGCTCTCCCCCAACACCCTATCAGCCCGAAGCCAAAACTTACCTCAACCCCTCTGAAATTCTCTACATCAGACCTCTTCTCTGAACCACTCTTGCACTGTACTCAGATTGGCGGCCAATCCCGTATTGTTCATTGTCTGGAAAAATATGTCATCTACTTTGCCCACTGCAGCAACATAACCTACATGGTTCCAGGTCTCATCTCAGTGATCAGCCCCTCCTGGATCCAGATGTGGAAGGTGTGGTAAGCCTCCACTGCATGCCTGTAATCCAACTTACATGGCTGTAATCCAATTTACATGCCTGTAATCTACCCCTCCAGACTAGGCCCTAACCTCCCAACAGCACATGGTTCCATAGACAATCTATAACATTCAAATATATGAGACTTTTGGGGGGCATTCCAGATCCAAACCACAATATATTTGAATCATTTGATTGGTATCCTACTAAAATAGTACCAGCTTTCTCACAAAATCTGTAAAACTTCCCCCAAAATTAGTTTTAATAGTACATTAGTTCACAAATCATAATAATTATATTCAGCATGGGGAAATGGTATAAAATTTTTTTAAAGTATGTAGGCATGAATTTATGGATGGATAGGTAGATAAAATGATAAAACTAAAACTGGCAAAATGCTAGTAATTGGTGAATAAATTTGCAAAAGTTAGAAACAATTCTGAAATAACTAAGTATGCCATTATATCTATTGCTTATGTATAATTTACTCTTGTGATATAGATGTGAATCCATTTCACGTAGCAATTCACTTATTCGGTCTTTAATGTAAGTTTATTCTAAGAAAACTGACGGACGTGATGATGACCTGAATGTCTTCTGAACGTACAAACATTTACGTTTCAGTATGCAGCTAAGGAGTTTGAAATTTAGCTTCTCTCTTTTTCTTTCCCACATTTTCTACCTTTATGAATTTCACTGTTATAATTTTTATGTGGACTGATAGGTGAGGTCATGTTACAGAATCTCAACAAAGACATACTGAGATACAAAGAAAAACAAAAATCTTTCGGCAAATTGTCCCTGATGGCTCGGAGGAGCATGGAGAATAAGAAGGAGTGGTTTGAAAATCCTGAATTAGGAAGTCCAGCGCTGACCATTCTCCGAGAAAACTAAAGGAAAGGAAACTACCAGTCCCACCAGCCCCTCTCCGCCAGGACTTCCCAGCCAATCATTCTCTGCCACGAGTCCCCAGCTCCTTAAAACCCTGTCCTCTCCCTCCGGATTGCGCGACTTTGCAGATCCCCCTTCCTGGGTCGGTAAACCTCGCCCGGAGCTCTTCAATACATGGCACCCTGGCACTTTTAGCCTGGTCTGCTGTGCTCTGTACCTTCAGAAAACTTCCATTTGGTGCTGAAACCCGGGAGAGTGAGGCTCCCCCCTCCCCGCGGCCGGTTTTGAGCCCCACTCTCGGATGGACCTCAAGACCGTATCTGCAGACGTGAATAAGCCCCTTACAGATTCCACCTGGATTCCTGTGGCGCCGCCCTGTCTGGACCGTTACTGAGTCGTGTACACACGGCTGACTTGGTCGTCCAGACACTCCTACAACACACAATTCCCCGATTCAGCCTTCCCTGATCGTTACAATCGGACAACCGTCTGCCTGTATCTCCCAGATAACGACACAGGTCTCTGCCCCCTTCAGCATCCGTGCAAATGACACGTCGCCTCCCGACCCCAACCCTCAGGAAGGTGTGAAGCCCCAGAAACCAGGCCCGGTGCGCACAGCGGACCGGCCCCGCCGCGGCAGCGGCCCCGAGGGTACCTGCAGGCAGGACGGCGGCGACGCGCGGCCGGGCGGGCGTGTGTCCTCGGGGCGCTGTGCCGCGGGGGCCGCACCTCCGAGCGCGGCGGCCTCCGGGGTGCGGCGGCGAGGCTGCTCCGCTCCCCAGTCGTGGGGCTCCCGGGCCCACAGCCACGCAGGCGGGCGCCGGCTGCGGCGGGAAGTCGGGGCTGGCTGAGCAGCGCTGTTGGCGCCCCGCGTGGCCTCGAGGGGCGCTTCCGCTTCCGGGGCGCGCCGTCTACGTTGTCGTCGCGGTGGCGCGCGAGCGGGTGCTTCCAGCCGCTGCCTTCAGGGCGCAGGCCTGCGAGGGAGCCCCCGGCGAGCAGCGGGCCCCCCCGTGTGTGGGAGCCGGGGAAGTCGCAGGGCTGATGGGTCCGAAAACGCCCACAGCGCGGAGTCAGGCATAGACAAGGCCAGTGCGGAGCAGAGGGCAGCCATGGGCCTCCGTGGACCATGAGGAAGTGGCGGCCAGGGCCGGACCACGGTTGCTGGCGGGCGGTGCGACGTTAGCCCGAAGGCGCTGTGGCATGCCTGGAGACCCGGGAGTGGCCTGGGCGCTGCCGCAAAAAGACAGCTCCGCATCCAGAGAGGAGTGCCGCTGCCCACTGGCCGAATCCCGCCTCGGCCGTGGGCACGCTCCCCAGCCCCACAGCGGCCACCTGCGCCCAGGCAGAGAGCACCTAGTAGCCAGACTCCAAGGTGGAGGAGCATCTTCCGGCCCTGGAGGACGTGAGTGCCCCATTTGAGTGCTGGCAAACGTTCTGGGGTTCCCCGTGGGGAAAGTGGTCCCCACATGGCACCTGCGGTCACAGTGGAGGTTTCATAGTGAATCTCCCAATGACAAAGATTTGCCAGGACCTAGGGAACGGGCCATCAGCAGATGCACACAGACGTGACCAGCCACCTAGCGCCAGCCCAGCTGCCTTCTTGCAGGACACAGCCCAGACTACCCCTCTGTTACCAGAGAGCTCACAACCAGGGTTCATTTTCTGCCTGGAACAGAGAAAGTAGTAGGGAAGTGGAAAGGAAACGTTGTTAGGAGAGTAAAGGGGAAAGTAGGAGCTCTCCTGCAGGAGGCCAGTTGATCCGCTGCTGCGCTCAGCTTTTATACGCTATTTCTGTAGCTCATGCATATTCATTATACCTATGTGGCCTTTACTGATTGGTACATATTGTTGTAAAAACTAGCTCATTGGTTTAAAATCCAATTCAAGGGCCCAAGTAAGACCCCAGACCCTGATGCTGCAAAGTCTGGAGGAAGAGCTGCATCCCGTAACTAGGACTCACCACCTCTTTAACTCTTATCTCAGCCCTTGTTCTGCATCCCAAGGTTTTTGTTTTTCTGGGGCTGTGCACTTGGTTACCTGGGGGACGTCTCCACCCACCAAGACAAGTTACTGTGAGCATGCTTGATGGAATCTGGCTTACCTACAGGCACCAGTAGATCACCCTCCCTGCCACCCACCCTCATGCAGGGCCTGATGTCAGGCGGAAGCAGCAGCCTCTGTGGAGGAACTGGCTTGCTCGCCCCTCACTGTCACAACCTGTGAACTCTTTCAAGCCCGAGGAAGGTGTGAACCCTGCAGAATGTCTTGTCCTCAGCAGCACAGACAGATCTGGGCACCGCCCCCCCCCCCCCCCCCCATGGCTGCTTCCAGATCAGCACTCCTCAGGCACCTGCCTAGTTGGGACAAGGATGGAAATTCAAACTGACCCCTGTCCTTGAGGGCAGAGAGGAGGAGTGCTGGGCGCGATTTTGCTCCTAGCAGGGGTTCTGGAGTCCTAGACTGCTCAGGCATACTCCACAGGGTCTCCTGAGCAAGGGTAGAGAGGTTATGTCCCAGAGGGCTCCCCCCTACCCGCTGTTGCTCTCTATACCATGGTCCTATGAAGTGGGGTCACTCACGCTTCTTCCCTTGCTTTGCCTGCAGATCGTGGTGAGTAGTGGCCCTCCCTAACTGGTCCTGAGAGTGGTGAGGTGGGCCTGGAGCCAGACCTTGAACCGTGCTAACTCATAGTCACAGATTATCTTCCCCTTGCTTCTGTGTGGTTAAACCTAGCACTTCTTTCTGCTCCTAAATCCAGGTAGAATTGCAAGTCCTTACCACACTGCTTTGGGAGGGAATGGATGGGTGTCAGCACGTTGGAGAACTCCTCCCAAACTATTCTACCCCGGGGGCGGAGGGGAATGTTAGTGCTTAGGCAGAGTGGAGTTGGGGGGGGGGGGGGGGGGGGGGGTCTCTTCTCCCAGAAGAATCAGAGGGAATTGCCCTGGGGCATGCCTAGCTTGAGAGCTACCTCAGCCAAGGAACCTGTCTCCCTGTTTAGCACACCTCCCAGCCACCCTCATCAGTTGAGAACAGCTACTGTTGCTGGTGAGAGGAATGGGAAGCCAGAGAACAAAATGCTGTGAACATTAATGCTTCCATTTATGATGAGATGCAGGAGGAAATGAAGTGCACTACAATGACCCAAGAGTTCTTTGCAAAGGTTGCAGCAACTGAAAGTCAGGGATGGTTGTGTGAGCTGTTATGCTGGAAAGATCCTCTCTGGCAAATGAACCTCTCTAAGATCCCAAGGATCCTCAATCCTTCTCAGCCAGAACTTGGTATCACCTATGAACAGGAGATTAATGTGGTACATCACCAAGGTGACAGTCCACCCCACATCACCCATGTTCTGGCAGAAAGATTCAACAACAACAGACACAGCACCTTCCATAGCCATATCCCCAGCCCCAGACAGACCCCCAAGGCAGCCCACCTTAGCCTTACCCACTGACTCAGATGAAAAGTACTGACAGAAGACCTGGCCACAAACCATAATTTTAGGGGAAGCCCTGGGAATCCTCCAGAGCTCCATACAAGATGGCCAAGACAGGAAGGCTGGCTAAGTTACTTTTTGATCATTGTGACTCAACATCTGACATGCACAAAGTAAGGGGAGGAAAAGTTCATCCTAGCTCATAGTTTTAGAGGGTCACAGTCAATCCCTGGGCGGCCTACAACTGTGAAAGCACATGGCAGAGGCTGAGGTGGTGGCCGCTCCTCGCTGCCTTGCAAACAGGAATCCAAGTCAAGTTGTGTCCCAGTAGGAAGGAAAGAAGCAACATATATCCTTCCAGGTCCCATCGCAGTGATCCGCCCCTGTGGGTCCAGCCTCAGTGCTCTGTCCCTTCCAGGTTTAAGACCCCACACACATCTGGAATCCAATCCACATGGCTGAAATCTATGATCTACCACACTCCTGTCTTCTCCCACCTACCCATAACCTGCCCCTCCAGACCAGTCCCCAGTCTCTTAATAGCACTCAATTCCATGCATAATCCATAACATCCAAGTACATGAGACTTTTGGGGGACATTCCAGATCCAAACCACAATATTCTTTGCCTGGACCCTTAAAGACTCGTTTCTGTCTCCTCGTGCCAAATACATTTAGTCCTTTAAGAGTTGCCAAAGTCTTATTAGTTCCAGCACTGCTAGAAAAGTCCAACTCCAAAGTCTCCTCTGACTCTTAGCTGTGAGCTCCTGTGAAAACCAAAGAAATGTTAAATACCTCCAACATACAATGGCACATTCCCATTCCACAAAGAAGGAACGGGAGGCGAGAAAGCAGTGAGACCACAGCAAGGTCTAAACCCAGCAGGGCAAGAGTTAAGCCCTATGTAGCTCCATGTCCATCCCCCATGCTGAACAGTGCTGGGGTCTGAGCTCCCAAAGGCTTGAGTGGCCCCTCTGCAGCATGCCTGCTGGCTGTAGCCTCCAACTTCTCTCCTTTGAACTGGATCCTCTCCTGGCCTCCAGCTTTTCTCACCTGTGACCCATCCTCCTGGCTTCCCCAAGTTTTTGGGGGTCTCATTGCACCTTAGGTTTCTCCTTCACAACATCGCATACTGCCCTTCCTGGGTCACACTGCCTGGTCTCCAGTACCTTCCTCTGAAAACTGGGCAAAAGCCTCCACAACCCACGACTCTTGCATTCGGCATGTCTGCAATGCCAGGACTCTGTGGACATCACCAAGTTCTGCCACTGGCTTACACTCTAGACTGGCTCTCTTGTGCTATGGCTGCATCAGCTTCTGAATGCCTGGATAACTGAACTCCATGCAGCTGAACTCTGGCAAACACTTCTCTCTTTCGCCTCACGGAGAGCCCTGGGGTACTCTTCCCAGAACAAAGTCTTTCACCTGTGCACCCTTTAATTGATAAAGGGTGAGATTATGCTGACTCCTGAGACACCCTGGAGGCCACTTTCTTACTATCCTGATTCCAAGTACCTGGCTTCTTTTTAATGTTAGTCTCTAACAACCATGTGCTTTTTCACCCCAGACTGTGAGCTTTTTGCATATGTTGTCTGCCATTTTCTCCTGTCTGTCGCCATAGAGTTGGTTGAAAGCTGCAAACAGTAGCCAGGTGGCAGCCTGAGATTTTTCTCCACGAGATTAAGCAGTCCACCACCCCTAATCTCAGTTTCAGCATGACCTTTACAATCCACACTGCCGTGAGCATTCTGTTCTGAGCTGTGACCAGAATCTCCCTTCAAACTCAGTTCTGGACACTCCAAGACTTCTTCAGCCAGCATCAAAACTTTCCAAAACCTCCTGCAGGCCAATTCTAAAGATTCCAAACTGCATGGTCACCTAAAGTCACAGCAACAAGGCCACTTCTCTGGTACCACTTTCTGCCCTAGTTACTTTTTCATCATTGTGACTCAATACTTGACAAGCACAAAGTAAGGGAAGGAAAAGTTTATCTTAGCTCACAGTTTCAGAGGGTCAGTTTCACAGTCAATCCATGGGTAGCCGGCAACAGTGGAAGCACATTGGAGAAGCAGAGGTGGTGGCAGCTCCTAGTGGCATTACTAACAGGCAGCCAGATCGAGTCACATCCTAGGAGGAAGGCAAGAAGCAGCATCTATCCTTCCAGGTACCGTCCCAGTGATCTGCCCCTCTGGATCCAGGCTCAGTGTTCTGCCCCATTCTAGGTCTAAGCCCCTAACACATGCCTGGAATCAATCCACAGTCCTAGAATCTAATCTACCACCATCACCACATACCCATCACCCACCCCTCCAGACCAGCCCAAATCCCCTAACAGCATTTGGTTCCGTACATAATCCATAGCATCCAAATACAGGAGATTATGGGGGGACATTCCAGTTCCAAATCACAGTAGAGGCCATCCCGACTCCTTAGGCCCTGGTCTGCCTCCTCAATTGCACCATCCTCAGGTTCCTCCAGATCCAGCGGTACTGTCTTAAGCAGGTCTGCAAACAGAAGGACAACTCTAGACTGGAGGTGGATGTGGCAGGATGTAAAGAGAAGGAGGTGCTTGAGATCTTAGAAGGGAGTGTTCAAGGTAAAATGCTAATACCCTTTTTTTGGTGAAACCAGAAGTGGAGCTATCTGTAGGGGGAAACACAAACATTAATGCCAGTTAGAAAGAACGAGATAAAATACTATTATTTTCATTCAACAGTGGCACTGGCGTTTACTAACAAAATGAAAGTCTTCCAGTATCTGCTCAGAAAGACTTGTGTTGTTCATTATCTGACCATTGAAATTTCAGGAACATGAAAAATTGGGCAGTTGGGAATGGATAGAACAGAGGGCACGGAGTGTTTTACTCTGTTTTCTAAACCACTTCGCAGCCTAGGGGAAGCATTGAGGATTGTCATTAAAATTTGTGTTCAAGGACTGCATCAAGGTATGTCCCTCATAAAAATGATGCTGACATTTTTTCTATTATTATTATTCTGGAGCCTCAAACGAGCATCATAATTTCTGTGATTATGATTTCCTTTCCTTGAATTATTTCTGTAACATTCATCCTGGTATTTGGGGGAAAAGTTATTTTTCTATTGTATGCTATAAAAGAACTACAGACTGCAAAATGTAGTTTCAAAAAGACCTATGGTTCTGGTCAAGATGGCAGCCAAGTAACAGAGCTATACAATGTCTCCTCATTAACCCACTTAAAAAGTTGAGAATGTAGTCATGAAACACCTGTTCAACGTAGCTAGGACTGGGAGGAGCACCCCAACAACTGAAAGGACGCCAGGGAAATGTCAGAAATCCCAAAGGAAAATCAGAAGCAGAGACAAAAACCCAGCAGCCCTAAGAAGCAGCCCCAGGCTGGCTGCAAACAGCTGGGAGGCCCAGGCATCTGCAGATGGGGGACAGCCTGCATGGAGCCAGAACATCTGACCAGGCTAGGACAGGAAGCAGGCCCCAGTAACTGAAAGGAGCCACGGGACGGTCAGAAATCCTGAAGTCATATTGGATATGGACAAAAACAGCAGCCAACTTGGCACGGTCCTGAGCTGCTGGAACCCACAGACACAGACAAAGGAAAGCTCAGAGTCCTGAGCTTCAGATTCAGGTAGGAGTGAATCTGGGAGAATTGGAAAATAGCAGCAGCTGGTAGTCCCAGTGTCCTAAAAACCAACGAGCAGGTAGCACATACTCCAAGCACAAAGTGTACCCCTCCCCCAGAAAAGGCCTCCTGGAGCCCACATCAGAAGCCATGCTAGACAGCCATAATAGGCAATGACGTAAACAGAAGCCATAAGAAAGGGGGGAAAAGCCCAAGACTGAACTGATTAGAGTAAAAGAAAGCTCAGAGAAGCACATCAGGGCTTTTGCGGTCACCCTTAAACAGTGTCTAGGAAGAAACTGGTGCATGAGGCAGTTGCAGAGAGGGGAGAAAAAAGGCCACTAACCTCCTAAATGACTCAGTGTATTGGGAGCACCTCTGAGGATGGAGAGCCCCGCCCTAGGGGGAGGGAGAGGCCAGGACAGGCGGGAGAGCTTTGCTGAGGGGGCTGGGAATGAGCAAGACACCTCAGGGGCCATAGGACTGTTAGGTTTCCTTTCACTGCCTACTCCTGGACAGAACTAAGAGGAATTGTGGCTTCCCACCACACACCATCGTAGCCATTCAAAGAAACCTCTCAGCTAAGCCTCTGGAGTGAAGTCCCACAACACCAGAAACATGGGAATAAGGCAAGGCAACAGGGCACCCACAGACATGCCTGAGGCCCCAGAAACTAGTGTCATGGGCCCTGAAATAGTGGAACTCATAGGGAAGGAAGTCAAAAAGCAAATAAATGAATCAAACAACCAGTTCAAAGAAGATAGTCTCAGAGATGCAAGCAGTGATCAACAGCGTTAAAGAGGATCTTACTAAGCAAATAGTGGTCCTAGTGGAGACGTAGCTCACTGAGCATATTGAAGCCACAAATAAAAAGTTGTCTGAGGTAAATAAGGAGAATGAAGTAAAAAGAAATCTAGATGAAATTTGGGAGATGAAGAATATATGTGACAGCAGGGGAAGATGACTAGAATATTGTGAGGACAGAATTTCAGACCTTGCAGACAGGCTGAAGAATCAAATGATGTAATTAGGCATGACTCCAAAGTTAGGAAAGAGCAGAGTATCTGGATCCAACCTGTAATACAATTTTCAGATGCACTGAGTAAGTTGTAGCCATAAATGCTTACTTTAGGAAGATCGGAGGTTAACAATAATGAGCCAAGGCATTAGAGAGGCAAGGGCAGACTATACATCACGAATGAGTGAGATGGAATGATATTCCAAAAATGATGAGCTGTTGTTGCCCGGGCTTCTGAGTCTCTAGGACAGGGGTTACCGACAAGTAGCCTGTGCCTGACTTCCCCTGTGTGTTTACTATTTGTCTGGAGACCTGATTAGGCTGAAAGAACACAGGCTAGAATGTGGTAAATTGGATCCCTTAAGGAGATGTTGAGAAGCCCTAGGGACAGAGAGTCAGGCATAGAAACTGATTATACATACCCCTGGAGTTCCAGGAAGAGATCTTGCCGTGACTCCGGCCCCAACCTCAAGGCCTGAGGTTCTGTCTGAGAGCATGTCTGAGCTCTGCCTCCTTGAATCTGTGCAGTCCTTGCTCTCTGTGGCTGAGCCTGTTCTCTGTCTCTTTGCCTGTTCCCCAACACACAAACACACACACACACAGGCATATACAGCATTCCTTGACTCTCTCAATTCTCCCTCCCTCTTAGTTTCAGTGTTTATGAATCTCACCAAGGTTCTATTTCTTTGTCTGTTTTCTTCCACATCACTCTGTCTTTTCATGGGAGCCACTCGTCCTGCCTGTCTCTGGCAGACTCTCCATCTCTTTGCTGTGATGATGCTAGCTCCTGTCTCTGTGTCCCTAGGAAGGGAAATCTCTAGGTCATAATCTACAGCTGAGAGCGAGGGGAGGCCCAATGGAAAATGTGTTCCCCTACATCAATGCCGAAAGGCATTTGCTGTAAATATTAGTAAGAAATATGTATTTCACCTATGCTCAGAAATTCGTGGGTAGTAAGAATAGTCACAACATAGACATCACAATGGGTATAGACTTTTGGTTTTTTAAGTTGCTACTCAGTAGAATCATTATTTGGCTTCCCGCAACTCTCTGGAAGGATGAGATAGAAAAGTAACAAGTTTAAGATCACTCTTGGGCCCAGAGGAATAGAACAGTGGTTAGAGTACTTGTGTAGCAAGTTCAAAGCTCTCAGTTCAATTCCCTAGCAACACATAAAGTGGCCATGATGGTGTATGCTTGCAATTTCAGCACATGAGAAGCTGAGGCAGAAACATTACCATGAGTTTGAAGCCAGCCTAGAGTACGGAGTCCAAATAGAAGGAGGAGGAGGAAGGAAGGAAGGAAGGAAGGAAGGAAGGAAGGAAGGAAGGAAGGAAGGAAGGAAGGAAGGAAGGAAAAGAAGAAGAAGAAGAAGAAGAGCCACTCTAGGACACTTACAGACTTATTGAGACCCTGTGCCACAATAAAACGTTTAAAAATATACTTGGGGCTTTAGTTCAGAATGAATGTCTGAGGTTGAACAAACAATAGCACAAAAGTAGAAAGTAAGATAAAAATGCAGAGAACCATGGTGCGTGTTTTCTTCTAAGATAGAGACTTACTTAAAAGTGGTTTTGATTTGATGTAGAATTGTTTTTTGCTGTTATCGTTGTGTCCTATGAATGGGAAGTGAACATAGAACAAATCTTAGCCTTCTTGTGTAAAACTCTGCTTCTCATAAGCATACTAGTCATTTATGAAAAATCTATTTTGAAGTTGGCAACATACGTTATATTAAATGTCTTTTACTAGCATATGTCACTGCTCTTGAAGACTAAGGTGCTTACTCCCAGAAGTATCCATTGTTCTAAACTTACCTGGGATTCCAGTAGCTCCTGAAATGACTGAGAATGCCCTAACAAAGACAGTAACTCTTTGAGGGACTTCTGCCTTCACATCACAAGGACTCAATCTGAGCTACAAAATTAAGACTGAGAAAACAATTGTCCAAAACCCAGCCTGCTACAAATACACTATGAAACTGATCCCCTTGCTTTCTGATAGTCCAGTCGGACCCTTTACATCAGAGTGTGGCTCCTAATTTTACTTTCCAAGGTAATGTTATTTTCCAAATTCTCTCACCTTCCAGTTAATGTTCATACCTGTGCTATTCATACTTCCATCTTACTTTTAATTTTTGTTATGAGGAAATCACATTGACGGACTACACTAGGAGCATCTTTCATCCTATGATGAGACTTTTCGTGGGCTCTTGGATAGGGGTGGCGGGCTGTCCAACAAAGCCAGCCGTGACTAGAAGCTTGGAACATTTGGAGACGAGAATGGCTACAGAAGTCAATACCCAATCAGGCCTCTATGCTGCAGCTTCCGTGAAAATTCCTAGGGCACAGCGTTCAGAGATCATTTAAGCTGGGGAAGCTACCACGGGTGAAAGAGAGGCAGAGCCCATCTCTGAGGGGACATTATGCCTGCACGAGAGAAACTTTTAAGCCACACGCCGCAATTTGTCATCCAGATCATCATCTGTGCTTTTTGCCCTATTACTCACTAAATGATGACTTGGTAAGTATAAATGTTTTCTGAGTCCTATGACTATGAATCAGGTGAACAGGTGACTGGGTAGGCATATAGGGGTAAATAAATTCAAAATATGGCTGGTCTATCAGTAATGCAAGTCATAACTTTTGCCATATTACTGGAGTATTAGTTTGGTAAGGTATATTGGAGCTGACTCTTCGGCTTGCTGTTTTAGAAATAGAGTTCAGTTTCAAAGGACTTAGAAAATGAGAATTTCTTTATGACACTTTTACATCTATGGAAGGACACACGCTGGACACACACATTTGTGCAAGGGGCTTATTGAACCGCTTTCATCCTAACTCAGGACTCTGGCCTCAAACCCTAGCGGCCAACGTTTTGACCCTACACTCCAATTTATGAAGTTACTAAAAGGCAGGGCTTTTGGGTCCGAAAGAAAAGTTTAACACCCAGAGAAATTTCTCCAAGCTATTAGAGGGTCTTACTAAGGGAAGAGACACTATTGATTTATTTTGGTCTCCTGTCAGGCAGGGCTTTAACAGCAGAATTAGTCCCCCCAAACCCCAAGTGGCTCATTATACTAATTCTCTTAAATAAATAGGCTCCTAGCAGCCAGTTCTGCTAGACCATGGATAGTCCTGCCAGACAAAGGTCACTTTACACTGTACCTGTCTGCTGTCAGATGGAAGCATCAGCTTTTCAGCTCCTATGTGCCATGGAAAATTACCATGGAAGATTGCCCCACAGATCTAACTTATTTTTTGTCTAAAAGGGAGAAAGAGGTGGACATGGGAAGAGGTTAAAAATGGAATGTTAACAAAGAATTGATTTCTAAGTACAATATTAGGTTTATATTGATAGAGAAGACCTAACTTCTCTCAATTGTATCTGACACAACTCTGGCTCTGACTGCTTGAGTTGAGTTGAATTGAACTGAATAATATTGAATTGAATTGAACTGAGCTGATTTGAATTGAACTGAGGATTTGAGTTAAGTGGATTTGAATTTAATGGAATCTTACTAATTTGAGAACATCAAGCTGGTACCAGATATTTGGTTGATGTTGGAATCCCCGCTACTCTACATCTCATCTAAGCATAAACATAGAAGTATGATTTTTTAAAGTTTCTGCATTACATCAAAGTTAACTGCCACTTACCTTTCAGTTGTTTTCTTGGTACTTGAGATTGTGCTTAGATCTCTCCCGTTGGGCTCCATCCCCTTCCTGTTCCACTTTCATTTGGGGACACATCATTCTAGGCTGCAAAGTTGCCTGGCCTGTACCTAAATTGTCAATCCTCCAGTCTCATTCTTCCACAGTTGTAGGGTTACAGATGTGCCCCAAGTGCATCTATGAATTAAAAATTTTATTAAAAATGTCAATGATGATTGTCCTCACCAATTAAATGTCAAGTCCAAGACCCAGCTGCAATGTGGTGTGCTAAGCACAATGCTCTTGCTGACCAGATCCAGCAGCCATATGTCTTTGTGAGTAACCGCGTGATAAGACTCAGTTGCAGACTGACCTTTGTAAATTACCTACAGCTGTTTTCTTAGTGAGACAGCAGATGTGAGGCAAAGAGCAGACAGTGTATAGATCATAAAATGTAACCTACTTAGGCTGCTAACATTTACAGTAAAGTTGCTGACATCCGGTTGAGATTCCACATGGACTGCTCCTAATCTTCAGATTCTAAAACCTAGATTTCTGGCTCCCCGTTGCAGAGACCGGGAAGGCTGACTCTAGGCTTCAGAGCTAATGTCCAGGATCCATGGTCCTGTTTTCTAGTACAAGTTCAAGGGCCATTACTTTAGTCAGTGACACAGGCAAACTACGGATCT
>PVKB01007610.1:0-31438 GCA_004027205.1 Ctenodactylus gundi
CCAATGCAAGAGGTCCTCCAGCTGCCCCGTTCCCTCGCGTCCCACCCCTCTCCTTCTCTGTCCACAAGTGCTGCCCACCTGGATCCTGGTGCTCATCTTGGTCTTCGTCACCCTGGCCCTGCTTGTGGCCCTCCGCTTCTGTGGCCTCTACGGGTACAGGTGAGGCTCTCTAGGACCAGGGTAGGAGGACAGGAGACCCCTAGGGTCACAGGGAAGGCACAGCCTGCTCTCTCCCATTCCTGTTCTGTCCACTCCCTGGGCCTCAGTATCCCCTCTGTGCATGGCCACGGGAGCAGCTGCCCCTGAGGTCACTGGTGACTGTCCGCTCCCTGCTGTGTTCTAGGCTGAACAGGAAGTGGAAAGAGAGAATTCCCAACCCCAGCAAGAGCCACCTGTTCCAGGTAAGAGCTGATTCCCGGCAGCCACTGGGCTCAGGAGTCACTGCTGACTCCAAGCCAAGGGCTATTGGGAAGCAGAGAAGCTCCCTAGATGGGGCTGAATTGGGCCTAGAAGATCGGGGCTGAGTCTGCCAGGGACAGGAGGGCCCCTGGGGGTGGCAACAAGACCACCCTAAGGGAAGTAACATCAGGGCACCACCAAGGCCAGGTGCAGCAGGTAGACGTCAGGGCAGTGACAGGACCCCCACCATCCAACACTGGGCTGCTGGGTTCCGTGACCAGGGTGCAGGGGGCTGGGTGAGTGTCAAGGACACCCAGGTTTGTCCTGGGGACAGGCTTAGGACCCAGGGACAGCCCCAGCCCCAACCCCTCCCTGGCTTTGTTGTTCTGGTGGTCAAGGCTGTGGCCAGCTCTGGCCCTGTGGAGATCCTTCCTACTTCCAGGACCACTTGCCCACCCCCGTGTCACCCTCCAGAACCCCTCCCTCATCCTGTACCCACAGGCCACGTGTCCTTCTCTTCCAGAATGGAAGCGCCGGGCTCTGGCTCCCCGACAGCAAGCTGGCCTTCATTACCAGCAGCACCTCTCCCCAGGTGCCCTGGGATGGCCTCCTCCCAGAGCTGGAAGGGTGAGTGCATGACCCCAGGGGATCCTGTCCCTGGGGAGCACAGGGGTTACCCAGTGTGCACATCCCTGGGGCTCATCATGGGGGTCCCAGGAGGAGGATTTCAGGCTTTGCCCCTCCCTTGCACATGTGCTCTTCAGCACTGGTGGCCTTCACACGTCTGCCTCTGTCCTCCCCACAGGATGTTCTCTGGGGATAGTGAAGTGTCACCTCTCACCACAGAGGACCCAAAAGTTGTCTGTGATCCTCCCTCCGGGCCGCATTCTACTCCAGCTGCCTCAGGCCTGTCTGTGAAACAGCCCCCTGGCACCCAACGGAGTCCCCCAGCCTCGCCAGGCAGCACAGAGGCCCAGCTCTCCCCCTTTGACTTCAATGGCCCCTACCTGGGGCCACCCCACAGCCACTCCCTGCCTGACCTCGCGGGCCAGCGGGCACCACCACAGGATCCCAAGCCAGGGCTCCCAGGCTCCCTGGAGTACCTGTGCCTGCCGCCCGGGGGACAGGTGCAGCTGGTCCCTCTGGGCCAGGCAATGGGACAGGTCCAAGCCCCAACCACAGAGCCTCTGCCGAGCCCCAAGGCCGAAGGCCAGCCCTGTCTGAGCCCTGGGGAAGGCTCTGAGCCCCCTGCACCCGGGTCTGGTAGCCAGGGGCAGCCACAGGACAGCCGAGCAGTGCTGCCCACAAGCTCTGGAGGCCCTGAGCTCCCTGTAGTGGCCTCTGGTTACGTCACCACTGCAGACCTGGTGCTCACCTTGCCCACAGGGTCCCCAGCTTCCTCCCTGACTCTCCCTTCACTCCAGTGCTCCACCCAGGACCCCAGCGTCTGTCCCCAGCTGCCCAGTGGGTCCCCCATGGTCCCAACTCCCAGGAAGCCAGGGTCTGAGGGCTACGTGGAGCTCCCTCCAACCTCGGTCCCATCCGCCAGGTCCCCTCTAAGCAGTCCTGTTCCTCCGGCATCCAACACCCCCATGCTAAGCCAAGGGCAGTCCCGGGTGGAGGTCCCCCCAGCATCCCCACCCCCCGAGGGGCTTCTTGTCTTGCAGCAGGTAGGGGACTACTGCTTCCTCCCTGGCCTGGGATCTGGCCCACTCTCACCCCGGAGCAAGCCCTCCTCCCCAGGACCCTGCCCCGAGATCGGGGTCCTAGACCAGGCTTTCCCAGTCAAGAAGCCCCTGTGCCAGCCTGCACCCAAGGTGCCGGCCATTGAGTTCTTCAAGACCCTGAAGCAGCATGATTACCTGTCACTGCCCCCCTGGGAGGTCAGCAGGCCCAGCGAGGTGTGCTGAGACCCCACCCGGAACCCCCAGGCTTGCTATCACTTCAGTGAAGGGTGCTATGCTAAGATGCAAGGGGCCTGGAGTACAGGCCTGGCTCGGACCCTCTCCCTCTCCCTCATTTCCCTCCCTGTGTGTCCACACTGCCTCCATGTCATTGTTCTCATTTTTCTCCCAGGTTGCCTCTTTGTTCTTTGATCCCGCGAGTAGGGGGTCCCGGCCAAGCCTGTCCTGGTATTGAGACCTGTGCACATGTCTAAAGGTTTGCTGGGCACCCTGTCCCTGTAGGCCCCACGTGCAGAGGCCCCTTCTAGGCCGACTGCAGGAAGACTAGGAGAAGGGGCACCTTGGGGCCCCCACGGGGCACCCTGTCGGGCTTGGGCAGTCCCTGCCCCATATCCCAAATGTCACCCCAGGAAATGGACATTGGGGTGGATACAGAGCAAGGGTGTCCAGGGCTGCTGGAGACCCTGAGGACTGTTAGTCCTCACGCAATGACTGGGGGCTTCAGGGGACCACCGCCATGGGAAGTCACCGATCCTAGGGGCTGCAGTTTGGGACAGGCTGCTGGGACAGCGGGAAAATGGGGAAGAAAGGGGAACCCAGAAACCATATGGCCAGCTGGGCAAAGTTGAGGGAACCACTTCATAACAGAAAAAGAAAAATGACCCAAGGGTGTTTAATCTAGAGAGCCCTGCCACCCCGACCCCACCACCACACACGCACACTGTGTGGCTCTGGCTCCCTGCGCCACAGATCTGGGCCTATGCTGAGAATTACGCAGTTGCCTTCCTGGTACACAGCACAAAATGGCACTACATTGTTCTAATTTGCATTATCTGAGCATTATCAAGTGTGCACGTATCTCCGTATGTATCCTGGGCGTAGCTGTGTTTTGCAGGGATGAGGTCATTAAGGTCGTTGGTTGTTTGTTATCTTTATCAGATGAAGGTATGAAAATTATTTAAGTGTGGCCTTTTGTAGATGGTATTTGTGCCTCTGGATGTTGTGACTCTGGGTAAGTGGCATATTGGGCATAGCGTGTCACCCTTCTGTGCTGTCCTGAGGTGGATCACTGCACTGCTTCTCCACTTTCAGGGACAGATAAGTAAAAGCCTTCTGTACGCCAGTCTCATTTGTCCTTTTTAGTATCTGTTCCAATTTCTTTTGTCTCAAAATTTGCACGCACATTTTTAGTTAATTTAGGACACATTGAAGTGAGACAGAGACCTGTTTGAGATAGGACCTCACTCTAATCCAGGCTGGTCCTGAACTCACTGTGTAGCCCAGGATGGCCTCAAACACATGGCAATCCTTCTGCCTCAGCCTCCCAAGTGCTGTGATAACAGGTGTACTGCCACACCTGGCTAATTTTTATGTAATGCTAGGGGATCAGACTCAGGGGCTGGACATAATCTTGATGCTTTTCCCAAGCACAGAGTAAAACTGGTCCTACAGTGTGGGTCAGGGTACAGGGGTACAGGGTGCATATACAGTCAGAGTGGTCAGGAAAACAGTGACTACTTCATCCAAACTAGAATGCACTACTTCCTGTATCTGGTTATCAAAAATCCTCATGCACCTCCTTTGTGTTGATGGCCCCAGAGTCCAGTGGTGAAACCCCATATCCCACTCTATTAGCCCTGCGTACCTGCAGCGGGCTGGGGCTACTCAGGGGCACTGTGTTGGTTACACGTCAAGATGGATGCAGTCAGGTCAAGCTGTGTCTCTCCAAACACCTTCCTTAAACTATGAAATAAATTTGCCCTGCCTTAGTTGTGTTCTCATGGCTGGGATGCAACAGTCTACAGTAGTCACAGCGGAGGGAAGAAAGGTTTATATGTGAGCTCCCAGTTCAGAGGTCTATCACATAGTTGGCTGGCAATGGCGAAGAGCATGGCAGAGGCCTAGTTGGAGAAAGGCTGCTCATGACAAGGCAAGACAGGAAGCAGAGGGAGATATTCTCTTCTGGGTCATCCCCCCCACCATGACCCATGCCCCCAACCAGGGCCCACCTTCCGTCAGCACCAGAAAGCAAAGGACTAATCCATTTGATCCAACTGACCCCCCACATCCAGTCAGACATTCTGTTGTAGAAACAGTAAATCAAACCCAGCAAACTCAAGACTCAGAGCCCAGAGGTCAGAGATGAGAGGAAGATTATGCCAGCAAGCCATCGCCTGATCATTCCAAAATGTCGGCCGAACTTGTTCATCCTGTTCATGGCAGATGGGGTGGGGAGCGGGGCTGGCGGGGTGCAAGGAACACGGAAGCGTCCACGCAGGAGGTTTTGCTGAAGCAAGTTTCACAGAGCGCACAAAGCTCACCAACACTGAGGTGTTTTCCAGATCGTCCCTGGCCTGACCTCACTGCCTGCCCCGCTTCCAGCTGTCCTTCCTGTCCTTGGAAAACAGTTTCACAGTTTAACTGCTTCGGGCCCAGTTGAGGGAGGCAAGTGCTTTCCCAGTAGTCAGCTATTTCAGGCCCAGCCAAAGGGGCTCTTCCCTGGGGACTTTCTACAATTCCACACCCAAACCATATCCTCTTAATTTTGTATTTATTTATGTGGGTGTGTAGAGGGGATTGACACGGAGCCTTGGCTCTGAGCTGCATGCCCGTTAATTGCTTTTGGAGACAGGCTATCTGTAAGTTGCTAACTGGCCTGAACTTGGCTCAAACTTGAGATCCTCCTGCCTCAGCCTCCCAACATGGTGGGATTTCAGACCTGTACCCTTATAATGATTAAGCCAAACATGCTTTATGTAGTCTGGGGTACTTGTGTCATGACTAATAGTAAAACTTCTTTAGTGGGTGATATTTTAATTTGGATATTTTAGAAAGATGGGAAATAGTCTGAGGAGAGTCCCCCAAATTTTGAATTTCTTTTCCTGGGCCAGCTTGATGTCTGCCCTGTTTTCTTGCCCTGGCATGCCCACGTATGTTTCGGCTCTGCTCGGGTGTACACGTGACACCTGCGCTCTTTCCATTGCCCCCACCGTCCTAGAAGCGTGTCACGGGCTCCCGTGCGCAGCTCCCCCACGGCTGTGTGTCTCTACACCCCAGTGCAGGCTTAGGAGCCCCACTTCTGGACTACAGAGTAAGACCCTATCTCAAAACAAAAAAAATAAGTGCAGATATATGGGTAGAATTTTTTTCCTATTCTAGATAAGCAACATTTGGAAGAGACCTGAGACCTCTGGAGCCCTGAGAAAAACAAGCAGCATCTCAGAGCTGTGAATCCCTCTCTCCCCTGGGAAGAGGAAACAGGGTGCTTTTGGTATTGTGAGGTTATTAGGAGGCTTAGGAGAGCATTCCTGAGGGAGCGCAGAGCCACCCAGCATGGCAGTTCCAGTACGCTGCCAGGAGGGTGCTTCCTGCTCCCAGATCAGTGGCAGGATTGAGGGTACTGGACTCCTGTATTCTACATAGACTGCGTAACTTTATTGTCAGAGTAGGTTGGGGATTTTTTGTTTTTGTTTTGTTTTGTAGCATTGGGAATTGAACACGGGGCCTTTGCGCTGCTCCTTTTTTACTGTTTGAGAGAGAGTCTCACCAACTTGCTAAATTGCCCAGGTAGTGCTTGAACTTTGGTTCTTCTGCCTCAGCCTCCCAAAGTACTAGGATTATGGCCTGTGCCGCTGGCCCAGCTAACATGTAAATTTAACCTAGCAAGACCCACTCAAAAGGAAATGCTGAAAGGGGGGAATGAGAATCTTTCTGATGTTGATTTTATTCTGATGCCCAGTTTAATCCTAAACCAGAGAAGCCTCTTTGAGACAAGGGTAGCCCAGCTCTGGGGGTGGGAGGGTCTGTGCTTGGAACAGGGACCCCGGGGAGGTTACTGCCAGTTGTCACACAGAAAGGCTATTTGCAGAGAGGCCAACAAGTCCCCTTTTCAAATAGTAAAGTACTAAAAACCAGAGCAATCATAAGAAACCTCACTTAATTATTAACTACTTATAAATGCATCCATCCTCTGGGTCTAACAGGCGAGCTCTTTTTAAGTTTTTAAGCTCATTTAAATTGTTCATTCTCAAAAGGCAAATTACTTTTAAGTTCCTATTAATCTTCATGTTATTAAGCAATACCACTGGGAAGGGTAAAGATATGGGGAGAATTTCCTAATTCAGCTACCTGATCCCCCATCTTGGGGCGAAGGGCCTCCAACCCTCTTTAGGAGGGAACCCCTGGGATGTGGTACTAAAAGGCCTGTTTGGAATGATGTAGATCCGGCCGCTCCATGGAGCTGGGCTTGAAGACCAGAACTGACCACATGGGGGAGACATAAGACCCCAGTGCTCGCTTTACCTGAATTCGAGCTCCTGTGATGAGAATAAACACATTTGTTTAGTCTTTGTTACACACATTAAGACTCGCTGAATAATTTAGCAGCTTCAAGTGCTTGTGAAGCCTCCCTCGGGCAGTTACATAACTCAAAAATTGATGACAGCTCCCACACTGTGTCAGCACACATCAGTGACTCGATGGTGAGCCTAGCAAGTGTCTTCAAGAAACTCAGTCCTCAGAGACCAGGAAACCTCTGCACACGCTGCCGCAGGAGCGAGACATCCCCAGCCTGCGGGACGTGTTCCCTAGGGAAGTCGCAGCAAGGCTGGCTCTGTGCAGTGTCCCTCGGGTGGGGAAGAGGCTGAGGGGAGGGACCAGAATCCAGGTGACAGGGAGGACGGGAGTGTAGTGATCTGTGGTGCAGAACACAGCTAGGCAGGAAGTCTTGGTGCCTCAGAGCACGGGGCAACTACAGTTCACAACAATTTATGTCAAAATAGTTACTGCCGATAAAAGGCCACATCTGTTTAAACAAAAACATTTTATGACCTATAAAAGACATATGACCATCAATCCCCTCGAAATAGAAATACACCCGCCTTGCTTGGGACAACACTAATCCCCTCATCCTGCCACCTCCTGGAGCAGCTCTGGAAGTCCCCTTTCCCAAGTGTCCCTTACAAGGTGTGGCCAAACCCTAGTGGACACCACTGCCACGTGCCATCCAGTGTTCAGGCTCCTGAACACGTGACAGTGCGTCCTCATCTACCACCATGCGACTTCTGGCTCTTCCCCAAAGCCAAAATGACCAGGAAAGGTCAACGTGTTGAACTGTCAGGATGCGGAGGCAGCCATGACAGTGCAGCAGTTGGTGGGGAGGGGGGTAATGGGGAAGAGAGAGACCTTCCAGAGCCACTCTAGAAGTGGCAAGAATGAAGGGACAAGCACATGCTGGGCTAGAGGGAATATTTTAAGAGAGATTCATGGCAATGTGTCTTACGACAAAAATTTTTAGATTTTATACAGTCACCATAGCTCTAGATCATCCAGAAGCTTGTCTAAAGTTTGGTGAAGCTGAGGGGACATGGAGACCACTTTGGCCAGAACCTTTGTGGCCTGCCTCTGGGGTCCAGCTGCAGGAGCCTTGCAGGGTAGTCCTAGTGTGAGGCTCACGTAATCAAAACGCCTCACATGGGCACACAGAGCAGGAGGCAGAAACACATCCCCTTCCACACATGCAGTGCTACGTGGAACAGCAGGGTGGAATGTGTCCAGGGATCACACACAAGGTCCCAGAGGTGGGAGCAGTCACTCCTGGTGAGTCCTGGGAAGATGTCACCATCATCCTGAGCTTTCTGCCTAATGGCAGCTGGATAAGAAGTAAAACAAGCATGCACTGAGAGACAAACTGTTGTCATTTGGAGAAGCTGTGATGGTGTTGTCTAGAGAACAGGTGAGCTTTTGTGTTTTGTGGTCTTGGAGGGGGTGGTGGTTGAGACAGGGTCTTGTTCTGTAGCCCAGGCTGGCCTCAAACTCACAGCAGTCCTGCCTCAGCCTCCTGAGGGCTGGGATTATAGGTGTGCACCACCATGCCTGGCTGGGAGAGTAGGCAAGCTCCTTAACCACTCAGCTATTCCTCCAGCCCCAAGAACCTATAAGCTTTAATAAGATTTAACAAATAAAGACACCAGGAAAGAAGTAGGTGTAAAATCACCCAGTATCTGCAGCTTTCTTTTCACTAATGATAATCAACTGGAATGAAATGGGCCGGGGAGGTTTTCACAATGAGAAAACGAAACCAAGCGTGGTGGCACGGGCCTGAAGTCTCAGCACTCTGGGAGGCTGAGGCAGGAGGATCACAGGCTCAAGCCCAGCCTGGGCAATTTAGCAATTTGAAGAAACATTGTCTCGAAATAAAACAAAAAATTTTAAAAGAGAATCGGGCTGGTGATGCGGCTCAATGTGCAGCCCTGGGCGGAGCCTCCAGCAGCTCAACTTGTAGAAATGCCTGGTCGGTACGTGGCTTGGAATTGCAGTACATTTAATTCTTAATTGGCGAACACCTGCCAGATTTGACAGCTGTGTGGTATCGAATCTTTCTAGGACGGAATGGGGGGATCTGCATTTATTTGGGGATTTTTCTTCTGAACATTTTAGAAGTTTCTTCCTAGGTTCTTGCTCGATTCATTTTCCAGAGTTTTCCACCTCTCCTGCTCGCTTCTCTTTATACATTTTATTAATTCTGCCTAAGAGCCTAGCCAATATATCACCTGAGCTCCATCTCCCATCAGATCATCAGCAGCGCTAGTTTCTGGTTAGACTGGGACCCCCGTTGCGACTGCACATGTTCGGGCTCCGAGTTGTGCGCTCCTTTGGAGAACCTAATGCCTAATGATATGGGGCAGAGCCAAGGTGGTGATGCCAGTGCCACCCCAATGCCCCCCACCCCCAGCAATTCCAATTGGTGTGTAGGAAAATTGTTTTCACCTGAGCCTCAGGCACTAGCTTGTAATCCCAGCACCTGAGACGCTGAGGCAGGAGGATTGCCACCCTGGGCTACAGTGAGTTGAGGACCAGCCTGAACTGCAGAATTGAGACCCTGTCAGGGGAAAAAGAAAAATCAGACTTAAATCTTCCTGGTGCTAAGGGTAATCTTCAAAGTGTTAGGTCCTCTTGACATCAAAAAATAAGGAATTAGCGGAAAATGGGATAAAAGGAAAAAGCCTGGTGGGTGGGATCTCCATAGGCCCATCTGAGTGAGCACCTGTGCGGCACCTGCACGCAGACTGTCCAGTAAGCAAGTCACCCACCAAGTGCAAAAGTCAGACTTAGGAATATTAGATGTAATTATGAGTTAAGGCAGATCAGTAAGTGTGGCCAGGTCCTACCCCCTAAAAAAACTAGAGGACACGAAGGAAGCCCTGTCTTGCTCCCCCAGCACTACGGGGAGAAAAACAACTGGCAGTAGAGTGGATGAGCTAATGCCGCTGAGACCGCTGCTTTTGGGAAATCACTCTGCTTTCTGGAAAAAAGGTCGCACCAGTCACTCAATGACGCCGGTTCCTGCTCGCCCCGCCCACTTCCCTCCCGTCCTCCCGGAGGCTCGGCGTGGTGCTGCCACCTAGCGGTCGGTACCTAGCATTACCGCAAGACCCTCCTGGTACCAAGCGCGCCTCCAGGCTCAGGCGGCAGTTCTCTTCTGAAGCCTCAGGGATTGGACCTTTGGAAGAACTTCCGGTGGGAGGTCAAGAACAGGAAGAGGGGACAGGAGATAGAGGGAGCCTACAGGTGCGTCTGTGCGTGCGGGGCTGGTACCGAAGGCAGGCGTGTAAGAAAGGGCCAAGCCTAGAATCCCAGCACTCTGGGAGGCTGAGAGGCAGGAGAAGCACAGGTCCGAGCCCAGCCTGGGCAACTTAACTTATTAAGACCCTGCCTCTAAATCCAAAATTAAACAAGCTGGGCCTGTAGCTCAGCGCTAAGGCCTTAGGCTCAATCCTCAGCACTACCAAGAATAGAATCAAATCGCAGGGGGTTATTGTTTCCGACTAAGCGCTGAACACTGGGCCTCAACAGATCAGGCTAACAATCCAAGTTCCTCGCTACACGTTCAGGGTGTTTCAGGTTGTTCCTCTGATCTTCCAAGAGATCCGGATGAACAGAGAAGGATCAGATTTCCCAAGTTCCCTCTACCTTAACCCTTGCACACACAAAAAAAGGGAACCTACCCAGGCTTGGTCATTTACACTTGAAATTCCAGAACCTTGGGAGGCTGAGGCAGGAGGACCACAAGTTTTAGGCCAGTTTGGACAATGCAATGACTTAGTGAGGCCCCGTTTCAAAATAAAAAGATAATGGGGGAGGTCGGTGTGGGGGCCTTGGGCTCAGTCCTAGGATGGGGCACCTGAAACTAGTGCTTTTGTTTTTTTTGTTAAGTCCCTTTGTGGCACCTCCCACCCTTCAGCAGCTGAGCCGATTCACAGAGCGACAGGGTCCTGCCCAGTAGCTCAGCTCACCACAGAATCCCAGCCAGCCTCAAGGACTCACAGCAATCCTGCCTCAGCCTCCAGAGTGCTGGCATTACAAGCATGCATCACCACACCCCACCTATTTTTATGTGGTGCTGGGAATTCGAACCCAGGGCCTTGCCCTCACTAAGCAAGTACTCTAACCCCTGAGCCGTTCCCTGTAGCCTGGTGCTAAGCAGTGGTGTTTACATTGCTTACTACCCTGCCTGGCCTTAAGGGGAAAGTTGCTTTCTTCAGCCTTTTCTGTTTGTAAACCAGCCTCCTCTGCCTAGCTCATTGGAACTTTATGGGTTTATTGGGATGAAATCTTGCTAGATTCCAGAACCAGAAACAAAACCAGTTAAAAGACAAATCATGGACGGGGTTCTCCTTTGGCAGTAGTCATGGGGTGAATCTGCTGCCAGTGCTTTTGCTAATGTGTGGCTGAGTTCCCCTCCGAGATGGTGATCTTCCCACCTTTGCTGCTCTGGACCCCCCCACACACACCCAGCTCCATTGTTAGTCAGCAGATGCCGTGGCTCCCACAGGGACCCTGGGGTGGAGGAGGCAGCACCCTGGGGTGGGGAGGACCCAGAGGTTCTGCTCTGGATTGCTTTTCAGAGCTTGAGAAAGTGAGTCCAGGTGCCCAGTAGTAATTTAATAACATGTTTTATCGGCTCCTGGCTCCCAAGTCAACCCTTATGTGAGAATCTTTTTTCTAGGAACTCTGTTCTGAGGCTACCCTCCGAGGCTTTTCCCCAAAAGGGGCAATGGGGGGGGGAGACAGAGAGAAAGACAGCCTCCGAGGCTTTTCCCCAAAAGGGGCAATGGGGGGGGGGGGGGAGACAGAGAGAAAGACAGAGAGAACTTAGAATAGAACCCAAGGCCTTTGAATTTTGTTTGGGGGGGGTGGGATTTTGAGATAGGGTCTCACTGAGTCACTCAATTACCCAAGCTGAGCTCAAACTTGCTATCCTCCCGTCTCACCCTTCTAGAGTGCTAGGAGGCCCATTTTGCGGGCTCTTTTCATCCCCCTACCCAAAGCCTCCCTCAACCCTTCCCTGCCCCCCGCTTCAGCCAGCTGGTGAACATTATGCCCAGTCGCATATTCCCCCAAGATCTCCAGGAGACCGAGCACGCATGCAAGAGCAAGGAGCCTTTATTTCAGGCTCGGGCTCTCAGACGGCACCAACGCAGTGAATCTGTGCCAAGAGCCCCGAGCCATCGCGAAGCAGGGTTTTTATAGGGTAGAGGAAGGGGCGGTTACAGCGAGCACGACGCAGGTGTAGCGTGTGATCACAAGTACCAATTACATTTTGAGAATCGGGTGAGTTTACAAGGCCCACGTGGGGTATAAGCTGAAACTCGGGCCTATTAACTCTTCTAAGGGCCTGCAGCCTGTAGTTTGTTTAGTGTGGGTGTTTTGGTGAAGGACGGGGAATGAGTAGGAGACATTGTTATAGAGGGAAATCAGGAGACCACCAAATGCCAACTGGAGCAAGAAGCAAAGGAAGGGTCCTTCATCACGGCCGGGACATTACCGCGACCCGTGGCCCAGTGGCCTGCAGACTCCAGCCTAGGCTTTGGAGAGCAGCACCCAGCAAGCTTACCAGAGGGTTCTTATAGGCGCTTGTGGGCATAGGTGAAGGGATTTTACACCATTATCCCTGGCAGGCTTATTACAAATTAGGGCCAGAAATGAGGCAATTTAATGGTTCAATCAGTTTCACAGAAGGCAGCTTGGTCACACAACCCAACAACAAAACAGAGTCACTTAAGGATTACAGAAAATTCACATTAATGCGGGGCTCCAAAAAATTACAGAAGTGCACCTGGGAAGCCCGGGCTCTAATGTCACTGTCACAGAGATGTGTCCATCTGTCCCGCTGGCCGAGCCTCGGCTGGAGCCCTCCTGGGGTCCCCTGCCTGGCTTTCACAATGCCACCTCCCTGCTCGGCTCAACTCCTTCTACGGACAGTGTCTGTCCCTTCCCCAAGGAGCAAGACAGTGCTGTGGTGAACGCACGTCAGTTCACACCTGCCCTGATCCTGCACGGCCACGGCTGTGACACCAGGACACTGTGACTGCCCCCATCCCCCCTCCACGGCCCAGGTGCCAAAATCCCCAGTCAGCAGACAGAGGCCACGAGGACTCTGAAGTCGCTTGCGTGGCTTCTCCCGCTGTTCAGTTCCCAGGAAGCATCCTGAGGGCAGAGCTGTAGTCCTGCCATGCACAAGGACGGGGGATCCCTGTGGGCCACTCTCAGGGGCCAGAAAAGCTGGGGCCAATCCCAGATCCTCCTTTCACCTGCCTCTAGGCCTTAACAGCTCCCTTCTCTCTCCATGAGTGCCTCGGCTTCCCCAATTTTTACATAAAGGGACGTGGGGGGCAGAGGGTTGTCTCTAGCGACCTTCTTTACCCCGTGCTCCTTCCAGGGAAGCACTCGGGGGGTCAGCAATTTCTTGCCTGTGTGGCTGCCCGCAAATGTGACTCAGTGGTTTCCTGTAGAAGCTGCCTGGCCCTCGGCCATGTCATGCCCAGGCGTCTGCATCTCCTTCCTCCCCCCCACCCCCCCTTTGCTTGGCTTTAAGAGATCGGCTGGCACGTGGCTATGGGGAAGAATTTCAGGATTAGCCGCAAACGCGAAAATCCCCATGCGACCTTGCTCCTCTGGACTCTTTACACAAACATCCGAGAAACCTCCCTGCTGCCTGCCTGAATTCCTGAGAAAACCGGGAGTGCCTGCTTCCCCTGAGCAACGTCACCAGCAGTAAAGGGCATGAAGTCCAAGGTCAAGCTGCTCCCGGTGTGCCAAAACACAAAATCACACTCCTTTGGTTTAAAGATCTTTAAAGATTTGGATTTTTTGAGGCAGGGTCTTGCTGTATAGTTCAGCCCCCCCCCGCTGGGGGGGGCCAGGATCACAGGTGTGTGCCGCCACACCTGACTAGTTTCAAGATCTTAATTAGCTTTATTTTCAGTGCTAGAATCAGGAAACACTTTATTCTAGTTTTTCTCTCTCTGAGTATGTGTGTGTGATTGAACTTGGGGCCTTTACACTGAGCCGTATCTCCAGACCTTTTTTATTTTTTATTTTTGAGATAAGGTCTCACCAGCTTGCTAAGTTGTGCTGGTCGGGCTAGAACCTGCAATCCTCCTACTCAGGCTCTTGCGAGCGCTGGATCACGGGCCCGCGGCACGGAGCCGGCAAGGGCTGATTGCAGAGACACCGAAAGGCTGAAGAAAGCAGGGTTTTTAAAAAAATGAGATTGATTTTTTTGTTTTGTTTGGTTTTGTTTTGAGGTTGGTCATTCCCAGGCCACTTCCTTACAAGGCAGGGACAGGAAGGCAGCAGGACAGGAGACCCAGATGACCTTGGGCTCCTTTGGACACCTTTTTGGTGGAAGGATCAAGGAAGCAGGAACTTACTCTGTTGCCAATCAAAACTGGCTTGACTGGGGAATCTGACTCTCAGCTGTCCTGGTTTCTTGGAGGGTCAGATGAACAGTTTGGTTTGGTGACAGGAACTTTAGTACAGGTGACTGCATTTTGCTCTTAGCCTGGCCTGATGGGGCCCAGGCAGGAGCCTAGTCCCACACAGTAGTAGCCTTCCAGGATGTTTACTCAGCCAAAGCCACCTGTTAAGACATGTGGAAGGAACCCATGATCACCAGGAATTTGTTGCACAAGGGAACAGTTTTGAGAGCTTAGGTGAGACCAGACGGGGCCCAGCTGGGGACCAAGGTAGCGGCTGCAGGACCTGTCCCTCTGACCTCCAAAGGGTCCTGTTAACAACTCCCTTCGCCCAGGAGATCTGGAATATTCAACCCAGAACACAGAGCAGGACCTGCTCCAGAGGCCCAGAGGCCCAGAGACACTGACCCCAAATCGTCTATGGCTTGGGGCAGGGGGGATTCTGGATGCAAGAAGCTCTAACTCTCTCCCTAGCCCTACCTGGATGTGGCTGACTGCTGTCCCCAAGCTATACCCTCAGATCTGCCTTCTCCTGCCAGTGCCACCTGGGGACCAGTCCTTTAACACATGGGCTTTTGGGGAACATCAACATCAGCATCTTTTGTTTTTCTAGTACTGGAGATCCAACCCACCCTGCACACTGAGCTACATCAACAATTCAACAATCCTTTTTTTTTTTTTTTTGAGACAGGATCTTACTAAGTCACGAAGTTGTTTAGACACGGCTCAAATTTGTGATCCTCCTGCCTCAGCTTTCCAGAGCAGTCCTCCCTCAGCCACCCAGCTCTGGTCCAGGTGGACTTCAAGGATGAAGCTGTAAGCTCACAGAGGTTTCTCTGAGGCTCTGTGTGCAGTGACTGCAGGCTCTATCACCAGGGCTGGCTGGCTCAGTGCTGGGTCTCCTTCCCCGCCAGGTTGGGTGGCCCCATCATGCCCATAGTTGGGTGAAAGCTTGCTGGGCCCAGGAGTGGCCGGGATGCTGGGAGGGGTGGGACAGCCAAGCAGGGGCCCACTGAAAGCTGGCACTACTGCCTGGGGTCCAGAGGACAGCTCTCGCTCCAAGTGGAGGCAGGAAAGGCCTGGCTAGAAGAATGTCCTACGTGGTCCATTTCTCCTTCCTGAGCTCTGAGCCCGCGCTTTGTGGGCTCTGCCACCAGGGGGCGAGCCAGGCCAGCTGAGTCCCGGCCAGAGCATCCTGAGTGGGTTTCCTCAGTGTTTTCTCCGGTGGAAATTGGCCATGACAAAGATTATTAAGATGGTCTGGAACCATGACGGACAAGTGAGACCCTGCCCAAGGGTGAATTTAGTGTTGCCATGGGAAAGAACACAGCACCCAGCCCCTGTCCTCCAGGAGCTTATCACCATCTGGGGATCTTAGCACACGAAGGGCAAAGGGATGTTGCTGGACACACAGCCGGTGTGGGCCCCTCGCTCGGACGTCTCCTCCAGAGCTTCACTTTCTCAACAGACCCTTTCTGCCTTAAATCTTCCGTGTGAACTCCAACTGGTTATCCTTAACCATGTGGAGAGTTGCTGAACCCGGACATCAGGCGACACCAGTGGTAACATTTAGGGGCTTGTCGTTCGGGGTTTGGAAGATGGCGGATAAGAACTGCGACCATCCAGCTATGGATGTCGCTCCACACGGAGGCCCGTGCGAACCCACCTTCTACTGTGGGCCGTGGGACAGAGAGCCTCTGTGAAGGAGACACCCTGACCCAGCGCAGCCCACTCTCAGCAGATAGACCAGCACCCCTCCTCCTACAGAAATAGGGTGATCTCCTCAGAGGGAGAATGCCGAATAGGAGGGTAGGTTAGGACAGACAGGCAGGACTAAGACAGGACGTCCAGTGGCCATGGGTGCAGAGGTGCAATCACGGTGGAGTCAAGGCCCCGGCCCCAGAAACAGTAAGGGAGAATTCGCTATGATGGGCACCTTATCCTCCACCTCCCAGTTCCTTCCAGATGCCGTAAGGTAGACAGTGGGCTGACATCATTCTACAACACCCACCACAGGAGACTGAAACTATCTGAGCAAAACTTTATATAGCACTCAAGTCCTTCATTCCCTTGGGACTTTCACTCCAGACCGCCCCCCCCCCTTCAGCCTCTTCCAACCCCTCTTCATGAGCTTTACTTTCCCAGTAAGACCCTTCTTGCTTTGAAAGACAGACAGACAGGAAAGAAAAGAAAGAAAAGAAAGAAAGAAAGAAAGAATGAATGAAAGAAAGAAAGAAAGAAAGAAAGAAAGAAAGAAAGAAAGAAAAGCATCACTGGTGTGATCAAGGCCATTTTTTTTTCTTTGAGTAAGGATCCAGCTGGCCCTGAACCTACTATGCAGCCCAGGCAACCCTCAAACTCATAGCACTCCTCCTGCCTCAGCCACCTGAGTGCTAGGATTGCAGGCATGTACCAACACACCCAACTAATTTTTATATAGTGCTGGAGAATCAAACCCAGGGCCTTGTGCATGCTAGGCAAGAGCTCTAATCACGGAGCTACACCCCTAGCCCTCAAGGTCTCTTTTTAAGTTAAAAAAAAAAAAATCTAAGCTAGACATGATGGTGCATGCCTATAAACCCAACCCTCTGGGAGACTGAGGCAGGGGGGTTACAAGTTCAAGACTACCTTGGGGGACTTAGTGAGACACTGTCACAAAGATTTTTTTTTTTTTTTTTTTTTTTTGAGACAGGGTCTTGCTCTGGTGCCCAGGCTGATCCTGAATTCACTGTGTAGCCCAGGCTTTGGACTCATGGCAATTCTCCTGCCTCAGCCTCCCAAGTGCTGGGATTTCTGGCTTGTGCCATCATGCCCACCTTCACATGGTGCTGGGGAATCAAACTCAGGGCCTCGCGCTTGCTAAACAAGCACTTTGACTGCTGTGCTATTTCGCCAGCCCTATCACAAAGATTTGTTTTCAATTTTTAAAAGTCTGGGCATGTAGCTCAGTGTGGAAGATCTGAGTTTGATCCCCAATACTGCCAAAGACATTAGACATATTTCACTTACTTTTCCAAGAGTAAAGCACTGCAGTCTCCAAAAACTATTTAATTAAAGGAGCTTTTCTGGGTGTTCTGAGATGAACTTTGAAACTGGGACAGAGTCATGAAACATGTTGCTGTTGTTCCCTCTTGCCAAAGTGAAAATTGCTCGGTTAGCTTGTTTATTTGCTCAGTTACTTATTGGTAGGGTCTCACTGTAGTCCAGACTGGACCTGAGCTCACTATGGAGCTCAAGCTGATCTCAAACTCACAGCCATCCTCCTGCCTCAGCCTCCCAAGTGCTGGGATTACAGGTGAGCATCAACATGCCCAGCTGATTTTTATGTGGTGCTGGAGAATCAAGCCCAGCACTTTGAGCATGCTAGGCAAGTGCTCTAACCACTTGGCCATACTCTCAGTTCACTCCTGAGCACTAAGTCAGCCCACAGACATTGTCACGGGTCACTGTCCCATGCAGCTGAGTTCTCCCCCTCGCAGGCTCTGAGCAGCTCTGTCTTACAAGGCTAAACATGCTGAGCTAATTCCAAGACAATTTCGTCTTTTTCTTTTTTTGTACCAGCAATTGAATCCAAAGCTCCACACTGAGCTACATCCACAGCCTGTTTAACTTTTATTTTCAGACATGTCCAAGTCACCCAAGCGGGGCTGAAACTTGCAATCCTCCTGCCTCAGCCTCCTGGCTCTCTTATTCTTATAAATAAAGCTATGAGCCATAATCTGGGCTTGTGTGTGCCTCCTAGAGGTGGCACACCCAGGTTATCCCGGCCACTTGTCGCAGCACCCCTGCCTCCTGCGGGCCAGGCTGACTCTGAGCACACGCACGGGCTTGCTAAGCCATAGAGAATGACATTTCTGGGTTGTGGGACACAATTCCAGCTCTGCTAACACTCTCTCGCCGTCCTTTGCCTGCCGTTCTTGGGCCACCTGAGGGTCATTTCCCTGTGCTCACCTACCCTCCGCCTTCTTTTGCCAAACTGGGGAGTTACACTTTTTGAGAATGTTGAGTATATTTTTAACTTCCCTGTGTGGCTTCTTCTGTCATTATGAACCTTTTCCTTTTAAGCCAGGCTGTAAGCTTCAAGAGTGGGGTTGGGGGTACCAGGTCCCTCAGGTAAGGTGACCATGGGGCCCTGCTGATCCAGGCACAGGCTGTGTTGCCCCCTCCTGGGCTCCCTTCCCTGTAAGCACCCACAGCTCCCTAAATAATAGGTGGGATTTTTTTTTTTTTTAATACAGTGAGGGCTGGGGACATAGCTCCGTGGTTAGAGCGCTTGCTTAGCACGTGAAAGACCCTGGATTCAAATCCTCAGCACCATACAAAAGGTGTGGTAGCTCATGCCTATAGTCCCAGCACTCAAGAGGCTGACACTGGAAGACTGCCATGAGTTTGCGGCCAGCCTAGGTCAGGTAGTGAGTTCGGGACTAGCCTGGACAACAGAGCAAGATGCTGTCTCAAAAAAAAAAGTAATTTTTTTTTTTTTTTTTTTTGCATATTATGTTGGGGCCCTCGGCCTCGAGAGCCTCAGCATTGCTGACCTCGGCCAAGTTCCTTTACCATTTGAACAGTGTGAAATTCCAGGTGTTGCTTGTTTACTAAATTTAAGTCACATGTTGTTTTGACCGTTTGAAATTTGGATCAGGTGTGGAAACACGTGACTGTTAACTAGTGGGAAGGCAAGGAGGATATAAAAGCAAGACTGTGGATAATAAAGCGTCTTTTGCAGCGACCCTTGCAAGAGTCCAGTATTCTTCAATCCACACTCCCCCTCTCGCGTTCTCGTTGACTGACTGAGCAGGCTCAGTCAATATTACAGTAAAAGACACATTGTCATGAATCTCCCCCAACATCCTCCTCCCTGCTTCTCGCCCCCTTCCGAGGCAGGGGGTCCTCTTTGCGTCTCTAGTTGCGCTACTGTGACCGCTTTGCCATCCTGGACCGATTCCAAGCGTCTCTCTCACGCGATGCACGGAGCCACACTCGGGGGGATGAGTACATGCCTTAAGGCCCGAGGAGCCCACCTCTCCCCTGGAGGGCGCTCAGCGGCCACGTTAATTGCGTTTTTGTTGTGTTTGAACCAAAGGCTGGCACTGGGCCCAACTCAGTTTTTTCTATTTTTATTTTGAAACAAATTTCCACTAAGTTGCTAACTGCCTAAGCTAGGTTTGAATTCATGATCCTTCCTCAGCCTTCCAGCATTGGGATTATAGGCCTGTACCACTAGACCGTATTTTTGACCACACCTTCTAATAAGTCATGGAAGAAACTTCCAGAGCTGCTTCCCAGATCGCTTCGCTTGCTTGCTTTATTTATTTTTAGTTTTGGAGTCAAGAGTCTCGCTCTGTAGTCCATAGTTCAGGTCTGTCCTGAACTCAGGGTGTAGCCCAGGTTGGCCTCAAACACACGGCGATCCTCCTTCGTCAGCCTCCCGGGGGCTGGGATTATAGGCGTGTGCCACCATGCTCAGTGTATTTGTGCTGGGGAACCGAACCCCAGACCTGGAGCTTGCTGGACAAGCTTCTCCACCACTGAGCTAGGCCCCAGGTCCTTTGGAACTGCTCTAGAAATGACGGGTCGTTGTTCTGACACGTGGCAGTACACTGCGCGGACGCACGGAGGCGCGTCTTTTGCTGTACTTTTTAAAATGTAAATATTTACGGTGTTTTTTCCAATGCCTGCCCGCAGGGCTGGGCTGCTCCCGGTGCGCCCTGCCCCTCCGGAGGGAATCCCCGCCCCCTTCCAGCGAGCTCCTATCAGCTTCCAAGGCAGCAGCTGATTGACAGGAGGCGGGCCTTCGCTCTGTGCTCAGCTCAGCTTCTCACGTTAGTCCTGCTGGGCACATACCAGCGCTAAGCCACACAGGCAGGCTGTGCTTTCTCAGCACCAAGAGCAGTGCCCGCTCAAGTTGAACCCAGCACCTTGGGCTCCCACACACCTAGGTACAGATCAAGTCAGTCCTTCCCGCACTGCATCTGGGCCCAGGCCATCGGTTCTGGGTACAGCCAGGAACACAATAAATAACAAATGTCCCATGAGTAGGGTGGGTGTTGAGAGCCGGAGTCAGTGAGCTGGGGGACGGCTGCTGTTGGCGCAGCGACTCCCAGCTCCAGGGGTGTCCGGTTCACAGAGCAGCTCACGGTCTCACGATGCCCTGCTCATAGTCCCTCTAGTGCTGGAGCGAGCACCGGCGCAGTCTCCATGGCCACACGTCTGCTCTCTCGAGATGTCAGCGGCTCCATCGGTACAGGGCAGAATTTCCCAGAAGGCTCCACATGCCTATACCTTTTCTGGTACTTCATTGGCCCACACTGAACCACATGATGGTCACTGGACCAATCATTTGGTGTGGGCAGGGACCTGATGAGACCAACAGCATGCACTGCTAGATTGCAAGGGCCGCATGTGGTCGGTCGTTCTAGGTCCACAGGCTTATGGGAGAGGAACGGATGCCTAGAAGTGTGCGGCCTGCTAGGAAGGGAAGCGTCCAGGGAGGGCATGAGGGAGAAACCAGGTATCCTAGCTGATAACGGGCCTGCGCCTCCCTTCTGGGATCACAGGGGCCAGCGTGAAGAGAGTGTAGGGGCAGATCTAGAGATAGTTTGGACCCGCAGGGTTCTGTCTTCCTCCCTCAGGCGGTCTCTACAACACCAAGCGTTAAGCTCTACCCAGCAGGAAGACAGGCACCAAAGAGTAGTGTGGCGTCCCAGGCCTGCCACCCCGGCTGTCTGGGAGACTGAGGCCGGAGGAGAGCCACTTCAACCCAGCCTGGGAACTTACTGGCTTAGCAAGATCTTGTCATAAAAGACTAAGTCAGGGCAAGGACCCTGGGCTCAGTGCCCAAGAGAGATGGAAAGCAGAGAGATGGGGAGGACGGCAGGGACGCCAAGCATTGACTTGTGCCTTTCTTTCTTTACTAAAGCACTTTCTTCGCGCAGAGGTACCCCGTCTGTGGGGCATCTAGGGCTTCGAGGCCCTGGACTTCCGCCTCTCTTCGAATTTCTCCTCCAGTGCTTTCTGCAAGTTCATGTTCATAGCATTCTTCCGGTGCCACCGTCCTATAGGGCGGAAGAGGACACAGCCCCGATCACCCAGCAGCCTCTGGAGGGCCCAGGACCCCCTGCTGACCTGTAACCGCCCCGAGTCCCTGCCAGGCTGTACGCTGTCCCGGGACTCAGTGCCAGCACAGGCCCCTCCTGGGGACCCAGGTGCTGTCATCACCCGCCCACCTACCCAGGTCATCCGTCTTCCTGCCGTGCCAGTGCTCCATGTCCCTCACCGATCTGTCCAGCACCTCGGGCGTGTAGGAAGCCTTCATGAGGCTCACCGTCTCTTGGGGGGCACCTGTGGACATCATGAAGAAACCCCAGTGCCCCAGGTCAGTGGAGGGGATGGCCAGTGGCTGATCCTGGGTGGTGGTTTCCTCTATGGGTGGCAGAGGTAGAGGTCGGCAAGGATGCCACGTGCTTTACCCTAGCTTTATTATGTATGGGCAGGGTGACCCCAGACTTTGTTTTTGAGGCAGTCTTGCTCTGTAGTCCAGGTTGGTTCTGAACTCACGATGGAGCCCAGCTGGCTTCGAACTCACAGAGTCCTCCTGCCTCAGCCTCCCGAGTACTGGGATTACAGGGATGCGCCACCACACTCAGCTAATCTTTATATGGTGCTGGGGACTCAAACCCAGGGCCTTGAGCAAACTAGGCAAGTGTTCTAACCACTGAACACGCCCCCAGGTCTCCCAGGCAAGTTTTCAACCCCTTCCAGCTTTCGTTTCTACATTTATACAAAGGAAGCAGCATTCCCTACAAGGTGAAACAGTGAACTCACTGGAGCAGCATCTGGCCGGTGGTAACAACTCTCTGTATTTTCAGAAAATTTAGCTCCATGGGCAAAATTAAAGCACACACAAGAAAATAAGCAATCATGGCTAAGAGTCAGCAGAGAGGCCAGACAGACCAGATCCCAAAGACAGCAAGGACTTAAGTGATCTGAAGGCCAGGGGCTCAGCTCAGCGGGTAGAGCACTTACCTAGCACAAGCAAGGCCCTGGGTTCGATTCCCCAGCACCATATAAACTGGGCAACATGGTGCGGGCCTGTCCCAGCACTCACTCGGGAGGCTGAGACACGAGGACAGCCTGGGCTCCACTGTAAGTTCAGGACCAGCCTGGACTGCAGAGTGAGACCCTGTCTCAAAAAAAAAAAAAAAAAAAAAAAAAAAAAGCCAAGGATTGTGGTTCTGGGCAAGGGGATGGAGTCGAACCCAGGGCCTCCACCTGTGAGTGCACCCCCCAGAGCAAGGACTCCTGGCTGAGGGCCACGTACAACCTAGAGCCCCAGCCATGAAGGCCACGTACAACCTAGAGCCCCAGCCATGAAGAACTCCTAGAGGCAGGCACAGTGGCACAGGCCTGGAATCCCAGCTACTTGGGAGGCTGAGGCAGGAGGATTTCAAACTTGCCACCAAGTTTGAGAACTTGCCTGAAAAATGAAATTTAAAAAGAATAGGAGGATCTGGGGCTGAGCTCCGGGGTGGAGCCCTTGTTAGCCCTTGTTAGCATGAGAGCCCGGCTGCCCTCAGCTGCAGAGAAGAGGGACAACCGGCCTGCTTAACTATCCACATAACCGCAAATGGGTCAGGATCAAAGTATGGACACAGAGCTACCAACTGGGAATTGTTTATAATGTTAACTATCTTCAAGGACAGCAAGATGCCTTCTGAACAAAAGAACCTGAACCTGTAATCCCAGTACTCTGGGCGGCTGAGGCAGGAGCCCCTTCCCTGTGACCTGTGCTTGCCTGGTCTCACTCACACTGCTGAAGGGTTCATGCGTGGAGGTCAACGCACCAAACAAAGTGCGGAATTATCCCAAGTCTGGGTGACAGGCTCCCTGCAGGACAGAGGGGAGGAAGCCAGGAGTACAGGAGAAATGCTAGGGATCCCTGGAGCCCCATCACCCCAAGGGGCTGTGCACCAGACTGCTCGTGGTGTGCCTTCTGTGGCCGACCTGACCTCACTATGCAGCCCAGGCTGGCCTCCAGCTCACGGCAATCCTCCTGCCTCAGCCTCCCAAATGCTGGGACTACAGACATCTGCCACCATGCACAATTTATGCAGTGCTGGGGAATTGAACCCAGGGCCTTGCGCATGCTAACCAAGCACTCTCACCATTAAGCTACGCCTCCAGCCAATAGATCTCATTTTAACAGGGCTAGAGCTTAATAGGAAATGCTACAACGTGTTGGTGACAGTTACTGAAGGGAGATTTAAATGAATGGCACCAGGTACCAGACTTTCAAATGGCCAGATTATTGTCATAAAGCTGACCACTACTGTTAACTTGGCTGGTAGAGCCAATGTACTTCAAGTCAAAATTGCAACGGGTTTTTCGCGGCAATCGACAAAGAAATTCTAAAACTTGGAGAAAAGTGTATTCCGTTTAGATTTGAGAAATGTCACCTCAAAGTCTCAAGACTTTGGAAGTCGACTGGATCACAGGGGCCCTGCAGAGGCACTCAGCACCTGAATGGGCCCTGGGGTGGGGCCTGACAGAGGCAGGTCACTGGGACTGGACCGGGAAGGGGATGTCCTCGATGACACCAGCCCCGCCCTTCTCTCTCTGCTTCCTGCTGCTGTGGGTTGAACCGCCTCTCCTCCACCATGTGGTTCCTGTCCTGAAGCCAGCCAACACTAGACTGACCAGACAGCTGGCATGAGCCTCTGTCCCTCCAGTCATAGGCATTGGGTGTTCTGTCCCAGCAAGAGGAGAGGGACGAGAACAGAGTTAAAGATTTAGAAACCCAAGACATTTGCTGATGGAAGGAGCAGACGGGTGAGGCGGGTGCTACCAACCAGGTATCAAACTACTCCTAATGCCTTTGTGATGAATGTGCAACCTGAGACCACGGGACAAGGAGGGGCCTGGAAACCAACCAGGAAATTCAGCAGTGACAGAGGTACCACTGCGGGTCACTGGAGAAAGATAAAACTACTCAATTAAAGGTGCTGAGGCAGTCACTCATCCACAGGCAGAAGGAATTATAAATGAATCCCCGCTTCTGGCTAAAACCAGAAATCCATCCCAGGTAGATTAAACGCTTAAATGTGAAATGCAAAACTAGGGGCTTTAGACTGAGGACAATACAGAGCCATGTCTGCGACTCAGCAAGGGGAGGATTCGCACTGGCCTCCTGGGCCCAGCTCTGTCCCAGCCACCACCCATCGATCCCGCCAGCTGCTCAGCTCAAACACCCCAAGATTGGCCTCCAATCCTTCCTCACACCCCAAATCCAGTCCCGAGCAAAGCCAGCTGTACCTGAGACATCTCCGAGGCTCCCACCACACCCCACACCGGCTGCTGCATCCCGCCCCCCCCCCACACACACACACACACACACACACAGGTCCCGTCCATCCTGACCTGGGATTCTAGAACCGGGAGCCAACACAAACCCTTTCTGAGCTGAGGATCTCAGGTCTCAAGTATCTGTGACAGCTGAGCAGCCTGCCAGGCCACCATCCTGCTGGGCCAGCTGAATTTTCAGTCACCTCCTCACCCCTTTTTCTGTCTAGCTCCATATATATATATATATATATATATATATATATAGAGAGAGAGAGAGAGAGAGAGAGAGAGAGAGAGAGAGAGAGAGAGAGAGAGACACAGCATCTTGCACTATAGTCTAGGCTGATTCTCAACCCACTACGTAGCCCAGGTTAGCTTCAAACTCACAGCAATTCTAACAATTCTCCCGCCTCAGCCTCCTGAGTGCTGGGTTTACAGAAGCGTGCCACCACAAGTGGCTAATTTTTCTGTGGTACTAGGAAACCAAACTCGGGGCCTTGTGCTTGCTGGGAGCTGCTATGCTCCTCACCAGACCGCCGCGTCTAGTCTCAGCATGGTGACAGGAGTGGTCCTTTTACTCAAACCAAGCAGGGCCCTTCTCCAACAGTCCCAGCCTGGCCTCCTGCCTGGCTCAGAGGACAGACCTCCCAAGATCTTCCCACCACCCACACTTTTTGGTGGTGGTGTTTTGTGAGAATTGAACACAGGGCTTTCAGCTGAGCTATGTCCACAGCTTTTACCTTTTTTAAAATTTAGAGACAAGGTCTCCCTAAGCTGCCCAGTCTGCTCAAGATCCTCCTGCCTGAGCCTCTCAGAGTGCTGGGATCATGGGCTGTGACACCAGGCCCATCGTCCCCTCCCACACTCGTGTGCAGCTGTACCTGCCCTACCGGCTTACAGCACAAGTACCCAGGCTGACCCGGGTGGGTGGGGCCCAGGATCGCAGTGACAGAAGGCAAAGCTCTCCGCCCCATCTTTGCCAGTTTCTGGAGTATAAGCGCTACCAACCGTGCCCCCTCTGAAGATAGTATTTATATGCCAACCAGTTCTGGGAAAATTAACAATTGATCCTTGTGAGCTGGTGTGATCTGGCATGAGCTGGCTCCAGTGCACCCTTGGCATGGTCCTGCGGCCTGGGCTAGAGGACAGAAACATGCCTTGTTCTTGTTCTTTTATGGTCGTGCAGACATTGTCATGTAAGGCTGAATGTAAGAATCACCTGGTGATCATTGGTAAAGTGAGAAGGGGAGCCCAGCATGGTGGTGCACAGCTGTAATCTCAGCACTCTGGGAGGCTGAGACAGGAGGATCACGCATTCAAGCCCAGCCCGGGCAATTTAACAACTTAGTGACTCCCTATTTCAAAATGAAAACTGAAACCAAGACTGAGGGGTGTCGCTCAGTGTGAAGGCCCCAAGTTCAATCCTCAAGATAAAGAGAGGAAAAGGGGAGGAGAGAGGAGGAAAGAGAGAGAGACAGAGGGAGGGGATTCCTGGGGCTCAGAGGACAATCCGAGCTGTGTTCTTTCTCCCTTCCCCCAGCACCACCTCTCCAAGCTCAAAGAAAACTCCAGAAAGGCTTCCAGTGAGTGTCTGGTTCCTTGGGTGACGGGGACGAGAGCCAGGCAGAGGGTGTCTGCCAGGCCCTGGGAGCACTGGAGATGGCCAGGGAGGAGGAAGGACAGAGGCCACAGAGCTGACCTTTGAGGTGAGGCTGGGCTGGATCCTGAGGGCCACAAGTTGCCCTAGTGCCAGCTAGCTCCCCCGAGAGCTTGTGGAAAACCCTGAGGCACCGTGTCCTCACTGGAGAGGTGACCAAGCTCCCCTGGTGCTGAGGACAGATTCCTGGGCTTTTGCAGCAAATGAAAGCCCTGGGTCTGAGTCCCAGACCCACTTCAGGCTACTCAGAGGTCTCAGGCAACTGGCCTCAAATCCCCTTGTGAAGTGAAGCTGTTGGCCTGCCAGTTCCCACCCTGCCCCAGCCAAGTGGGGCTGCAGGACCCAAGGAAGCCTCTGTGGACAGCACAGCTTCCCAGAAGCCTCCTTGGCCATACGGCCCCACCCCCAGGCTTTATAAGCAAAATAAAGGCCTGGAAACTGCTGGGCACTGAGTGGTAAAACTGGCCAAGTACCTGAATTCAGGTCTACATCCATAGAGTCCAGCCACAAGGCCGTGAGGGCCACACTGTCCTTGTCATTGAATCCAAGAGGAGGATGAGGCACGGAAAGGTGAAGAATCCTGCCCCAGGTCACACCCAGCCCATGGGTGGCCAAGCTGAGCTTCCAGCCCAGGAACCCTGATATTGTCCCTGTGATCTTGGGGTGCCTCGGTCCCTGGAGGACTACGAAGCTAGAGCCTCATGTTGGAGGGTTGACAGACCGAGCCAGCTACACCGTCTTCCAGGCTCTGGGTGTCTGGGGTGTGACTTGGATCCTCAGACCCCAACAGAGGTCGATACCCTCAAGGCCCTCCCTACCCTGGGCCCTTGCCCTTTGGCCTGACCTTGGAACAAGTTGGACCGCATGTTGTAGCCCAGATCGTAGTAGTCGGCAAAAATGGAGGAGATCTTGGCAGGACTCTGGGTCCTGCTGGACCACAAGCTCCTCTTCTTCTGGACCTCAAAGGCCTCTCCGATGGCCTTTTGAGCCTGATGGGGGGGAAGAGTGGTGAGCCCCAAAGCTCACCTCTGACATGGTCCTTACCCCCTCCCGCCCTTCCCCTGAAGCCCTGAGCCACCTCTGTGGCTGAGAGCTGGAGTGGGTGACAGCCCTCCAATTCTTCTCCTCTTCCCCCTGCCTGGGCCAGGGGATGGCGGGGGGTGGGTTGGGGGGGGGTGTCCAGTCTTTATGACACCAGGGTCCAGTTTATTTGGAGATCACTCTCCCAAGTTTCAGTCTATTAGTACTGGCCATCTACGATGGGTTGTCAAGTGGGAGAATGACAGAATCGATTAGTCATGTCTACCCAGATGTCACCCAAGGCCAGTTGTGGTCTGTGTGCCATGAATTCACCCGCATGGCTATTTTACATTGCAGGTGTAGAAGCTGTGGCCCAGAGAAGGAAAGTAACTTATCCACAGTCATCCAGCATTCAGTGGGCAAAGCCAGGGTTCAAATTAGAATCTTCTGTTTCCCAATAATTGCTGCTAACTCAGTCAGCGCTGCCTCCCTCGGGAGGGAGGGCTGCTTCCTTGGGATATTTGTTCAGACTGAAAATCTGTAACTTAAACAAGTCTTAAAACTGCAAAGTCCTGAAGGGCCGGGACCCAAGTCTGGTCCCTCCTCCCTCCCAACTGAGCGAACTGGGGCACCCTGGCCTCAGCTCCTTATCTGCATAAATGGGAGGGATGGCGCCACCTTCCTCCCAAAACTGTTGCAAAGATCCGGTTGTTATATGTGAGGAGCTTAAACAGTGCACAGTGCCCAGCATACAGCAGGTGCTCAGTAAATATCACTTTCTGATGCTGCTAGTGCAGGGACTGTCCTTGAGAGCAGTTTCTTCAGTGTCCCCATCCTAAGTCTTGTGAGTGGCCCCTCTGCCCCCCGAGCTTCCAGTGTCCCCAGGCGGTCACCTGCTCCTCAGAGACCAGCTGGTCCACCACATTGCTCCCAAACTTGTGGCGAATGTTGTTGGGAATGACACTGCCCTTCTGGCAGGGGGCTGCACTCCACTGGTCCTGGGTCACAGAGCAGGAGCCCTCGTCCTGCTGTACCCCCTCGGGGAAGGGAGCACAGCTGTCTCTCAAGGTGTGCCTGGGGCTCCCCTTCTCCAGTGCCCTAGGCCCAGGGTCAATCTCCCCAGGCTCTTGGCTGGCGGCAGTCGGGGGTGGAGGCCGGACCTCCTCTGGGAAGCCTCCTTCTGGGGCCTGGCACTGGAACGGGGAGGTGTCCATGAGGCCATGGGGGGTTCTCTGGGGGCGTGGGTCATCCTTGCTGCTGTTCAGGGGGGTCCTGGTCACAGTGGCTGCACCTGAGTGGGGAAACGAGAAAGACAGAGAGGGAGTGAGAGAGAAAAAAGTGGATAAGAAAGGAGCGAACAAAAGGAGAAGTGAGTTGAGGCCGCAGGCAGTGAGCCCCCCCCCCCCCATCCCCAGGACAGGCCAGTCCCACCACTTTTGACCTCAGCGGCCGCAGCTCCTCCTGCTCCTCCTCCAGCTGTGCAGCCCTGAAAAAGGGGCCTGGCCTCTCTGTGCTGCAGTGTCCTTGACTGGGTCGGTCTGTCCTCCAATGAGGGAATCGGCAGCTGGGCCTTTGCTCCTGAGGCCACCTCCTCGGTCCTCTATCCCCGCTGCCTCCGCATCTGGTCCCCTGTCCCATCTGCACCACCTCCCTCCTGCCCCTGAGCACCAGCAGCTCCCCCCCCACCCCCGCACAGCCCGTGCTATGTCCTCGCCTCCTTCCACTGCGCAGCCCCTAGGCGAGCCAGCCAACCCACCTCATGTCAGCCCAGGCGGGCCTACCCCCTTGGAAGGGCGGCCTCTCTAGTTTCTACTCAAAATCCTCCTGTTCTGCTAAACGCAGCCCATGAAGAAGCCCCCCTGCAGCCCCCTGAGCTGGCCGGCCCAGTTCCTTCCTCTCGGCTCCTGACTCCGTCCCCAACACGCACCACCCCTCTCTCCTGACCCTGGGTCCCCGTTTCTACCAGGCCATGGGCAACAGGCAGCTTCCTCCCCCTCTGAGGTCGAGGAGAAAGAACCTGAGAGGTTCAGGTGGGAGCCAGCCCTGGGCTCCCACACCTCCAGGGCACCCTGACGCCTTGAGACCATGTCAAAGTGAGCCAGTGGGGCAGAAGGACCCAGGAGCACTGTCCCAGACCACTAGCACAATGCCCAGTTCTCCTTACCCTGACACCTCCGACCGCAGCCACACCTGACTGTCCACAGTCCTGCCTCAGTCCCCAGTCCCCAGGCTGGCAGCACACACGCACACACACACACCAACCCAGACCAAAACAACCATGTGTTCCTACACTCGTGTTTTATAAGCCCACAGGTTTGAACTGCTGGTGTGGTGGCTGTTCATTTTGTGGCACTAGATAACACACACACGTTTTATAAAACTAAGGTGCAAAGGACAGAGGCTGAGTCCCCTCACAGGCAGCTGCCCCCCAGTCCCAGGCCAGGGCAGGAAACTCTCGGGTAAAATCCCCTCCCAAACCTTCCAGAAGGACCCTTTAGTCTTCTTAGAAGATAACTACTTTTGGTTCACTTTTGTTTATAAGTGAGAGGAGAGTCTATGAGTGACTTTGTATCAATAACTTGCTATTATTTATACAAACCAACCCAAGGGGGCTGGAAGAATGGCACAGTGGTTACAGCACTTGCCTTGGCAAGGCCCTGAGTCGGATTCTGGTCCCCCAGCCTTACACAGACCAGGTGTGGTGGCACAGGCCTGCAATCCCAGCACTTGGGAGGCTGAGACAGGAAGATTACTGTGGATCTGAGACCAGCCTGGGCTACATAGTGAGCTCAGAACCAGCCTAGGATACAGAGTGAGGTCCTGTCTCAAAACAAACAAACAAACAAACAAACAAACAAACAAATAAACAAACAAACAGTGCCTCCGGGCTCTGGTCCAGGCAGCCCTTTTCTGCCCCACAGCCTCGACTCAACCGCAAATCCGCCCTGGATGCTGTACGTGAAGCGTGTTCTAGTTCATTTTTTCAAAAAGGTAGCTGTGAGCCTCAGGCTGGGCCAGCTTCTGGGTGCTGAGTTCGCCCTCCCGACCCCTGCTCCGTGGGTCTGGGAGCCCCTCTGCCCCCAATGGGCAATGCAGATTTTCCCCTGGGGGGTGGTCACAGAAGTTTCCTCTGTCTTCCTGCCCCCTCCTCACCATTCCTCCTCTTGGGTCCCTGTTTTCGCCTACAGAAGGCAGAGGGAAAGCTCCCCCCACCAGTCCTGATGGCCACCCTCCCTCCTGCTGGGCTCTGCCCAGATCAGCAGGTAGCCAGGCAGGGGACCTCTGGAGACTACTGAGCCCACCAGGAGGGGGACAGAGCCCCTTCACAAAGAGGTGGGCAGAGAGACTCAGCACTCGCCTGGTCAGCCAGAGCCTCCTCCTCTTCCTGGGGAAACTGAGGCCCACACAGAGCAATGTTGGGGTCCCGGGGGCAGGGCCTGGCCTGTGCCCCTGATGTCTCCTCTATGGCCATGCGGTGCTGTGGAATCTGCGTACTCTCTGCCATCTCTCGGAGTTAGGCGCGTGCCCATGGCCCTGGTGTGCCCTGTGCCACCCAGCCACCTTACTCCATTCTCCTTCGTCCCTGCCCTCTGGGCTCCGGGAAGAGTAGCTGTCCCCTCAGTAACCCAGGGCCCCTGAGGATGGGGAGTGTATTAGGGCCAGGGTCTCCAGGTCTGGCTTCAGGGGAGAGACTTTTTCTCCCACTGGGTCCAAGCAGAATGTGCCCAGGGTGTCAAGGAAACTAAGGGCGATGAGAAAGACCCCAGTGTGTCCTCACACGTCCCTTGTCCGTCCCCTACCTGCTGAGTGGCCCAGCTCCATCAGCTCTGGCTCTGACGCAGGTAGTTCCGAGCTTGGTCCTGTAGACAAAGCAGCACGCGTCATCCTCCTATCTCAGATGACACAGTGACACGGAGTCCAGGCCAAGGAGGAGCCCACAGCCCACACTGAGGTGCACAAAGATCCTATGGTGCCTGCCAGGCTCCCCCTGCGCTGGCTCCACCGGGCACCGCTCAGGCCCACCATCCAACCTCTGGGGACCTGGTATCCCCCACCCCCACCTTGGCCCATATCTCCCAGCGCCCTGAGGATCTCAAGTTTGTGTCCCTTTTCTTTAGGGGTGCCTTCCATGCAGCCCGTGAGACCTCGGGCCATAGGCCCCGGTTCCACCACCACCAGGATACCGCCCTTCGCAGTCACATGCCTCTGTCCCCGTGACTGCACCTTGACGTACTCCTGTCTCCTCTCCCATCCCCCACGGTGGCCTTCCCTCCACCTTCCTGTGATGCTGCTGTTTTTCTTTTCTGAGCTGATTCTAGGAACCAGCTTTGGCCGCAAATGTGACCCAAAACTGGACT
>PVKB01007611.1:0-31499 GCA_004027205.1 Ctenodactylus gundi
CTCCCTCCTGCTCCCCCACGGCCCTCCCCAGCTCCAGCTCACACAGCCCTCCCTGTGTCTCCCCAGAGTGGACTGAGGGTCCAGCAGGGAGGGGCCGGGTGGGGTGAGCAGAGCCCCTCACACAGGTCGGGGTACGTGGCTTTCCACTGGGTGCCCTTGTGCTCATCCTGGGATGTGGCTGGCAGTGATGGGGGAGGGGGTGAGATGGAGATCTAGGGACAGAGGGGCCGGCAGAGTCGTGGACGGGGAGGCCAGGGACACCCAGGCACGGACAGAGACGGAGAAACACAAACTGGACAGAGGACGCAGAGACCAAAGTGCGGTCATAGAGAGAGACACAGAGGCAGAGGCCCAGGCGCCCCTGACGCGGTGGTCCAGCCCCAGCCCCACCTCTGCCTTGTCACCCTTGAGCAGCGCCTTCCTCTCTCCCTCAGTCTCCAGCCTCGCCGGAGATCATCCTGGGAGTAGTGCTGGCTGCTCAGTTCTTGGAGCACGTGCCCTCCAACCCAGGAGCCCTGCCCGAACTTACTCATTGGCACAGTGGGCAGCCGTGAGCACCCACATTGGGTCCACCAGGACACCCCCACACTGGAAGTCACTGTAGCGGTACAAAGCTACCTGCCAGGGTTGGGAATTCTTCACACACTCCTGGCCTCCTATGATCCGAGACTGGATGCGGGGTGCAGCATCTGTAGAAACCATCAACATGGGTGGGATTGGCAGGAGGGCTGGAGGACTGGGCTTCAAGAGGGAGATGTATTGTCATTTGAAGAAACGCAGGGGCAGAGGGTCAGGGTCTAGGGAGATGGCCTGGGGAAGGGGCCTGTATTGAGAGCTGTCCCTGAGATGAGAGACATTTCTTGTGAGTTGGTGGCTCATCCTGTGTGGGAAGATTTCCATCCTGAGAGCAGAGCTGCCCAAAGGAATCAGGACAGGAAACATCCAGACCGCGTGGGCCTCAGGGTATGGAACCACTCACTGGGGATCTTGGGCTGAGGGAGAGAAAGAAGAGTGTTTGGAGGTTCCAGAAACCGAGGGTAACGGCCAAGCAGGAGAGGATTAGAGGCTGGGAGAGGTAGAGTTTGGATTGTTTAGGGGGCGCTAGGGTAGGGAAATAGGGCTCCAGTTGAGCTTCGGAGTTCCGGAGTTCCGGAAAGGATGAGGCTTTAGGGAAACCGGTCTGATAGGATAAGCGTAATTGAGGAAAAGAATTTTGGGCGTCCTTGGATTGAACTAAAAGGGGTTAGCTGGGCTGGGAGAGTGGCAATTCAGGGTTGAAAGGTCAAAGGGGAAGAGCTGAGGCTGGGTGTGGGCTCCTGTGAGATTTTGGGGTGTCTCCAGTGTTGTAGAGATGGCAGCTGGGAAAAGGAGAAGTCTGGGAAACGGGGTTGTGGGCAGGCACCCAGGGGAGGAGTGAGTGACCATAATTCTGGGATGGGGTGAGGGGTGGGTTCTGCTATTAGTAGGGATGGGGTTCATGGTCTGATGGGTTCTCTTGGAGTCAACCTAAGTACAGGCATAAAGAAGGGTTAAAGCAGGAAATGCTACTGTAGAGATTGGCTGGAGGATGCTCCTGATGTGGGGATTTATTTTTTGGGGGGGACAGGGTCTTACTCTCTAGTTCAAGCTGGTTCTGAACTCATTAGTCCTGGCTGGCCTCAACTGAAGGCAATCCTCCTGCCTCAGCCTCCCAAGTGCTGGAGTTACAGGCACGCACCACCATGTTTAGTTATGTGATGCTGAGAAATTGACCCCAGGACCTTGAACATATTAGGTAAGCACTGTGTCCACTGCGCTATGGCCCTAGCCCCTAATGTAGGGCTTTAGAAACACAGATTGTGGTCCCTGCAGGAGGGCCACACAGGATGGCTTGGCTGGAACATCTTGGCTGGGATCTTGGGAGTGGAGTCTCAGACAGCTAGGGCTGTTTGGGGAAGGGTCTGGGGAGGTAAGGGCTGGATCTCGGGGAGGGTGGGAATTCTAAGGAAAGGAGCCTGTGGCAGTGGGTTTGGCTGTTTTTCCTGGGAGGAAGGTGGCATGGGATTCTGGGGTAGAGATTCTCCATATCAAGATGGGCGACCCACATAATGTCACATGCTGCTCTGTTTAGGAAGGAGGTTGTCAGATGGAATTTGAAGGGGCTTGGGAGCATGATGGGGGCCAGATGTCAGGGTCTGGAGGACACAGAGGAGAGCTGACAGCCAGAAGGGGCAAGTCACTGGGTGTCGTAGGATTTGGGGGCCCAGGAGTCAGGCCATTGGGTCTCAGAGGAAAAGGGGATCAGAGGAGACAATCAGGGTTCCAGGGCCTGTGTAGGGTTAGGAGGTTTCCCAGAAGAGTTGGAGAACTCCAAAGAGAGACACCGAGATGGCCCAGGATCTGCCCCTTTGGTACCAGCTAGGGAAGAGGAGAAGGTTCTGGAGCATGTGGGAGGGAACAGGGGCTTAGCTCCAAGGGGGTTGGCAGTGTTGGGGAAAGAACTGGGCACCCTGGTCTGCAGTGGACTGCGGGCAGGAGGTAAGAGGCTGGGTGCTGGGTGAAAGGGAGAGACTTGTGGGGGGAGAGGGTAGAATGACAGCCAGAGCCCCACATCCTCCCACATCCCCCCACTCTCACCATTTCCCCACAGGGACAGGGCGAGGCACAGCACCAGGAACCACATGGTGACAGAAGTGTCCAGGGCCAGGCAAGTCGTGAGCTTGGACTTGGGGACTCTCCTTGGGAGCTTTTAAAAGCCTGATCTCCCAGAGCCCCGCCTCTGCCCTGCTGGCAGCTAGATACTGGCCACAGCCCTGCCCCTACTGACAGACCTAGACTGCCCCCTCCTGCTCCCAGAGCTGTGGAAAGGAAGGGAGGGCCTGCACCTGGTGTCCTGCCGGCCCTGGGTCTAGCTGGCTGCATTCCCAGGGCTGAGGCCAGGAGGGGCAGGACTGTAACTTCTGGGCCTTGCCGTAGGGGATAGAGCCAGTGAGGCAAGGTTGGGGTGGATTAACAGAACTTCATTTGCAAAGCAGTAGATATCTAAGCTTCACATTGGGTCTGTGTCCTAAGACTCAGTGTATTCTCAGATACCAGCAGTGCGGACTCTACTTCCTCACCACTCAGAGTCAAGATAGAAGATTCAAAGCTGCCAGTTCCCCCTGAAATGTAAACCTTGGTTTTCAGAATGCCCTGACACTTGCTCTCCTAGGGTCCAGCACTAGGTCCTGGAGTTTATTGTTTCTTTCATAAGAAAAATTTGGGATACACATCACCGCAATGCTAGCACCCTTAGATCCAGCAGTATGAAATTTCAGGGGTCTTGCAAACTAAGTTCTGGCATTTCAAATTCAGTGTTCCCCACCCTCAAATAGTGTAGCGATCACAGTGACGTTCCCATCTCTTATTCCCCAGATAGGGGTGCACAAGTAATGTCCTTCAAAGTCCAAGAGGTCTAGACTAACTTCTCCCAGGTCAAGATTATCACTAAAGGCTAGAGGCATGGCTCAGTTGTTAGAGTGCTTGTCTGGCCATGGGCTGGATCTCTAGCACCACATAAAAATTAGCCAGCCATGATTAAGTAACCCTGTAATCCTAGCACTCGGGAGGCTGAGGCTGAAGGATTGCCGTGAGTTCAAGGCCAGCCAGAGCTATATAGTGAGTTCAGGATCAACTTGGACTCCAGAGTGAGATCCTGTCTAAAAAAGCAAAATAAAGGACTGTCACCACAAAATCTAATTACCACCCCCACTTTCATACAATGATTAGATCTCAAGAACCAGGGTCTTCAACATTCAGTGGTGACCTTTACAGTCACTGTTGGGGATCTCTGAAGAGAATCAGGAACTAGATTCCTGAAGCCCCAGTGGTAAACCCATAGCCTTCCTGAATCTGGTAAAATTAAAGCAGCTCAGAGGGTCACAGCTTCTTTTGTATGTCAGAAATCTGGCTAAGGAGAGTATTTGCCCTTTTGCTATGGCTATCAGGAAGCCTACGTCTACATCTTGAAGACAAAGGAGTCATTCTTGATAACCAGGTGTATATTAGATATTCTCTCTGGGATCCAAAGATCCAGAATGTTTGTGCCAGACATTGGTCTAAACAGTTCATAGGAATGAATCGCTTCATTTAATCCTCACAATAGCCCCAGGATGCAAGTTATCGGATCATACCAATTTTACAGGTGAGAAAATGAAGGGTGAGTGAGATTGGGCCTTTTATTCAAGATCACACATCTGGTCACATTTATTGAATGCAGTCATTTCCTGTCACCCAGGGACTGGGGCAGTTGGTGACGGCCAACCCTGTCTCTCAGTCTCCACTTAGCCCCCAGCATTCATTTTCCTTCATCTCTGGAAGAAAATTATAGAAGCATGTATAGACAAATTAGGACCAATGCTTTTTTATGTTGGTATAAAACAGGGAACTGGCTTCAGGCAGGATAAGTCATTGGCTAACATCTGGGACTTGGACAGTTCTGCCCTAGGTCAGGATGGGGCTGCTGGCCAGCTGTGGATGCTTCTGATCAGTTAGGGACACAGGTCATTTCTTCCTCTTCATTGTTTCCCTGATCCACTGCAAGTAGTGGCAGACACCAAGCTTGGTGGTGGTGTCACAAGGGACATCACCCCAGGGCACAATGCCCTGAAGGGCACCACTACAGACCAGGGGTCCTCCAGAGTCACCCTATAAGGAGAAGGGAGGACTTTAGGCTGAGTGGGAACTTCATGGACCCATTGACCTCATTGCCATCCTAGTCACCGTTTACAAACTCAACCAAAACGCAATACAACCCCATTGTAAGCAACCCCAACCCAGTTTTACCTAAATCATCCTCAACCCAGCACAACTCACCAGGACTTAGTGAAGTCGTGTCCAACCCTCCCTTCCTCATGCGACTCAACCCAACTTAAAACTGAATCTAACTCAACCCAAGCCATACATCTTCCTTATTCAAAATCAGACCAGATCTGGGACCATCTGTTCATTTGGTACAGCCCAGCTGCCATCTTCATGTCTTCTGTATCACCCCCAGTCCACTCCATTCCACCTCATGTCACCCATCCCATATAAACCAAACTTATTTTGATGCCCAACCCCAATCTATACTGTTCCAAGACAACTGCCAAACACTGTGTACCCGAAACACAAAAACCAATCCTATCACAACTCCAAATTCCATTCTATGGGCTCTGCCTATTGCACCTCCAAACCAAGCCCTGGCATCTTCTCTGCCCCAAAGCAAACAAAACCCAACCCCATCCCACCTCCCAAACCCGGCCCCACCCCCATCCACCTGATGCTCCCTCTCGGCTCTGACCTCACAGGTGTCCATTCCTCCACCCTCTGCTCCTGCACACAACATGGTGTTTGTCAGGCATCCTGGGTAGCCCTTGTTACATGCTGCGTTGGAGATAGTGCTGATGCTGGCACAGTGCAGTGTAGCTGGGAGTGCCCTGGGTGGGGGGAAGATAGTGAACTTGGAGCATAGCCATACGTTTTGACTCTTGTTCCCCCCATCCAGGAGCTCTAGAGGATAGTGTTTCTCAAGGCCTAACATCCAGGTCTATTCTTTCATGCACCTTGCGGTAGACTTGGGGCTTCCTGTGGTCCCTGGGCCATTGTCTGACACTAGGCCCCAGCCTGATACCATGCAGTCCTCACCCAAGTGGGGGCAATGCGTGGCCAGGGCCACTGGGCACATCTGGGGGGTCAGCTGTACAAGTCGACCTGGAAGTAGTAACCTGACATCTTGGAGGTGGCTGCACACCTGTTAGTTTGGATGTGTGAGGGTAAACAGTCTGCAGTTGCTCTGGGCTGTCACGCTTGTACCAGTTATGCTCACCCAGGTGCACTCTCATGAAGCTGTGCAGGTGAATGGTTATAGCAGTTGCCACAAGGGTAGACAGAAGGATCAGAATGGGTGACATGGGGCCCTTTAACCTTTTGGGACTCTCAAGATCTCATTATTCTTTCCCCAAAATGCTGAAGCCAGTGGTACTAGCCCTCACCCCTGCAACTTTATCCCTCAAGGACCCAGAAGTTGGAAGTCATGCACACTCCTGAAATTCAGCCTCCAGTCTCTGGCCCTTCCTTCCTCTGAATCTAGTTGTCTCATGTCCCTAGATCCTTGCCCTGCTAGGGCCTAAAAAACTGGGCTCTTACCAGTTTTTTTCTTCCCTCCTTCAGGGACCTAAGAGCCCAGAACCCATTCCTTTCCTCACCCAGGGCCTTGGCCACCAGCTTCTTCCTCTGGAGTCCAGAAGTCTGGACCTCTTGCATTTCAACCCTGCAGTCCAGGCTTCAGCACCTGTCTCTCCTAAACCTAGGACTCCTATTCCTAGCCACACCTTCCCAGGACCCCAGTTCCTGCCTTCATACCCGGTCTGGCAGTGAGCAGCACTGAGGGAGATGAGGGATGCACCACAGTTGAAGCATCCATGCTCAAAGAGGGCCACCTGCCATGGCTGGGAGTGGGGTACACATTCCTCATCTTCCAGTCCTTTGCCACCTCTCCTGGTCTGTTGGGAGAAGGGGAAAAGATCCCTGAGGTATTTACAGCTTTCCCGACGCCTTCCTTACTCTCCCCCCACTTTTCACCTCTGTCTTTCCCCAACTTCCTAAGTAGTCCTTGGTAATCTCAAGCTCAGTCATCTCTGGTTTTTACATCTGTTTCTTGCTCTATGCTCGACTTGCTGTAGAAACCTGGGGTGACTGGAAGGGAAGAGGCCCGGAGAGGGCAAGTTGTCCTCTGTGCCTGCGGTGGAGATAGGGACACTGGGTACAGGTTCAGACAGGTGGTCACTTGGAACCAGTCACTCAAAGTCATCCAGCTGTCACAGATATCAAATAAATGTGGTTATTCAGTCTGTGTGACAGAGTGCTGGTTCCAGAGTCTGTATATCTCAGCCAAATTCAGTGTGCCTTACAAGACACCAGTATGGCCACACAAGGTCATGGACACACATACATGCACAATGTAGGCTCACACGTGGGTTAGTGTCAAGAATCACAGCAGAGATGTTCATAAATATGGCAGTTAAGGCACGGGCACTCAGATGTGTGCACACTGACACACAGAGATGGAGGGGTCCTAGTACTAGATGTGAGACTGAGCAAGTTATTTGATCTCTCTGTGCCTCCACATCTGTAAAATGGGTGTGTGTGTGTGTGTGTGTGTGTGTGTGTGTGTGTGATGAATCATGTTCACATACTATAAACTGATAAATACTAGTTATTTAAATGGACACAGATTTATTTATGGGAGATATGTGTGGATTTCATTCAGGTTGTGGGCACACATGCATCCAGAGTAAGGCAGATATCTACACGGACGACACAGACATGATAGGATAGCCAAGGTCAAAACCATGACTCATCCACAAGGCATTTTGTAGAGAGTCAAAGTTGTGGCATCAGCTGGAGGGCCAACGCTCAGCTGTGGATCTACTAGATTAGACAACAGGGCAACACCCAGACACAGGCCTGAGCATTCAAGGTCAAAGTCATATAACAGAGATTCAGGTGACTGGGACAGGACACAGTTATCCATCTCTAAATCAGGCCCTGAGTCAGATCCAAAGTGTTCAAGGTCATTTGCCAGTTTTCACATATGGGGGCTTAGTTCATGCATGTGGGCAGGATATAGACACAGAAGGCCTTGCCTACCAAGCACACACACAAGCACACACACATGCACAAGTGATGAGATTATACACAGAAAGTGCACCCCCCGCCCTCCGCCAAGATACCAGCCATGTACGCATGCACCCATGCACCCATACCGGGGCTGGATTTGCACAGCTGGACCAAATGCCCCCTCTTTGCCCACCAAGGTCAGGAACTGGGCCGGAGGCCCTGGTGAGGCCAGGAGAATGCGGATGTGGAGGATGAGGGGCTTAATGAAGGAAGGGTGAGGCTGTCTTATGAAGAGGTGTGGAGGGCACTGGCTGAACAGCTGGAGACCGAAACAGCACCTGGCCAGTTCAAACTGGAGAAGGGTGGAGGCCCAGGCTGGGTGCAGCAGGCAAGGAGGAAGCAGGGAGGGTAAGGCACAGGGAGAGCCTGAGGGGAGGCTGGCAGCATGGAGACCTGGTGGGGGCTGGGGGAGAGCAGGATGGTTAATAAACATCTACCCCCCAGTTTCCGTAAGGCAGAAGCATCAGGTTACACTTATTTCTCTGTGGGTGGTAGCAGAGTGTAGGCTGGTGTTTACCTGCCACCCAGGGTGACCTTGGCTGACCCTCTCTGAGCCATAGCTCCCTGTCTTCTCTTGCATTTCTTTCTTTTTTGAGACAGGGTCTTCCTTCACAGTCCAAGCCAGCTTTGAGCTCCTGGCAGTTCTCCTGCCTCAAACTTCCGCGTGCTGGGATTATTCTCACATGAGGGCTGTGGTGCTCACCTCATACTGTTGGTGAGTGTAAGTGCTAAGTACTGTGCGTGGTGCATGCTGGGTGCTCAGCAATGCTTCCATACCTCGCAGGGTCCACACTTAATCCCCACAGCAACCCCACGAGGTCAGAAGGACTGTTCCGAGTCATAGAGACATAAAGAAATCAGAAAGTGGTGGAGGTAGAATTTGAACCCAGAGTCTTTGCTCTTGGTTTCTTAGTCCCTATTGAATGCTTACTCTACGCATTACCTGTGTTATGCCCTTGAAACTGTACCCCTTGGCACACGAGGAGGCATTTTATCAAGAAGATGCCCAAACTCCAGCAAGGTAAAGCCATTTCTTTACACAGGAATGAAGGGGCCACCCTAGGACTCCAATCCAGCTTCGAATGCCACCTCAACTGTGTTCACTGTCATGGACAGGGAGACGCCTGGAGTGTCACAGAAACTCCAGGGACAGCTCTGAGGGTGGCGGGTGGCTCAGGTGTGGGTAGGATGGGATTGATAGGCGGTCTCCGTGGGAAGCAGAGGCTGACAGATGCCACGGCCCAGATGTTCTTGGAAAGGGGGTTCTCTACATTCCTGCAGACCAGGGCCCGACCACAGGCCCCCTTCACCTGTCAGCAGAAGCCACATGGTGGAGGAGGGACAGGGTGCAGCCGAGGTCTGAGGAGGGGTCAGCAGGCCAAGAGGAGGGGCTGGGTGGGCCCTTCTGCCCGTGCAGGATCGCTCTAGGCGCTAACGCATTCTCCCTGGGGACTGCTGGTACTTAAGGAACTTCACCACCCTTGTCTTCCTCCTCAGTCCCCAACCTACGGTTCCCCCTTTTCTGGAACTCCCATCTCTAGAGGGTCTACTGTTTCTCTAGCTTCCAGAGACCCCAGAAAACCCCAGAGCTCACCAGGTTCCAGCACCCCGCCACAGCCCCTGAATCTCTTCATCCCCAATTCTGTGGCTCAGGGCCCTACCCCGCCTCCGTCTGCCTCTTGGGTCTTCCTCCAGTGCAGTGCTTGTCCCAGGGTCCTGAAGGTCTTTCTGTGCCCTCAGCTGGCCATGTGCCTCCCTTGCTCACAGCCCTCTAAAGACACCTAGTGGCCCTGGGGTAAAGTCCCAACTTCTCAGCCTAGGACACAAGTGGCTTTCTGTGTCTGGCCTGTCTGGCTGCCTTCCCTTGACATGTCCTTCACAGGGCCAGAGCTGCCACTTCCCCTCCTTCAATGTCATGCCTTCATGCCTCTGCTCGGGCTGCCCCTCTGCCAGGTATAAGGCCACTTCCTCCTTCAGGCCTTTTTTGACTCTCAGTGCTGTCTACCACTCACATCACCCTGGGAACTCCTTGTGAACAGGCCTGGGCTGAGGACTCTGGGTTCCTAGCATGCCTGGTGCAGGTCTGGCCCCTGGGAAGCTTAAGCACACTTTGGGAGTGAATTAAAGTCCTTGTCCTCATCTTCCAAATTTGTTCTATGAGCTCAGCCCTCTCCTCTTTGGGATGAGTCCAGTATCTCCCAGGTGTCTTCTGGATGCCACAGTGCCCAACTTGCCCCCGTTAGAGCACAGGTGCCAGCAAATGCCAAGGTGTGTCGTGTCCCCTCTCTCTGCTCCTGATCTGGGGATCTGAAAGAGCCGCTCAGGTTAGGTCCTCTTTGTGTCCCCAGCACTGCTCACCCTGGGGGCCTGGCACCTGGGAGATGCTGGGGAGGTTGCTGTGAACTGGCTTGAACCCTGGTAACTCCTGACCACGTCCTTTCCTCTGGGCAAGTGCTTTCAGGGACTTTCTGAAAAGTTTGCTGATTTGCTCCACTCCTCTCCCTCCCCTCTTCTGGGGCACCTTCTACCTGCTTCAGAACATTTTCTTGTTCAGGTTCAACTCAGAGCCACAGTGAAGGACACATTGCCCTTGGTACCTGATTCTTCCAGTGTGGTCTGTATCTCCTTAAGACATGCCTCCCATTACCACCCTGTTCTCAAGTTCTTTCTCAGAGATCTTACCCCTTCTAGATTCTCCAGAAGCAGCTAAGGAAGCTTTGGACACCTGAACAAGGAAGCGGGTGCCAGAATGCCTGAATTTATAAGCTCCTAGCCTCACCTGGATCTCAAGATGGGGTAATAGAGGGAGCTAGGTATTTAAGGTCTGGAGTGTAGGAACTGGATTCTGGAGTCACACCTCTGTGCCTGGGGTAGGGTTCTGGATCTTGGATTCTGGATCTGGAGCTCAGATTTTAGATCTGGATTTTGAAGTCTGAGTTTGAGACTTATGACCTGAAGTCTGGAGTATGGATTTTGAAGTTTGAGTTTTGGGGCCTGGAGTCCAGAATCTGAATCCTGGGATCAGGCCTTGGAATGACGTACAAGGCCTCTGGCTCGGATTCTGATTCTGGACATCTGAATTAAGAATTCAATGATAGTCTGGAATCTGGTGTTTTGAACTTGGGACCTCAGGTCATAAACCTTCCAGCTTACTGTGTGAAGCCTGGGACTTGAAGTACAAACAGTAGGCTTTGGATTTTGGATTTTGGTGTCTTGATTCTAGAGTCTGGGTCTAGATGCTGACATCTGGCGTGAGAAATCTGGAGTTTCACATGTGCCTTGCACATTTAAGAGACTGTAACTGGAGAGAGGCCTGGCTTTCATAATTCTGAGATGGCTAGGATCTTGACTATGGAGTATGAATTTAGACACCTGGAGCCTGGAGTCTTTAGTCTGGAATCTGCTGTCTTAATTCTGGGTTCTGGAGCTTGAAATCTGGATTCTGTATCCTAGAGACCAGAGATCAACACTAAGATGACCCAAGGCTTCAGGTATTTAAATCCACCTTCTGATGTTTCAGAACCCTAGAATGATGGCCTTGAATTATTGTCTAGAATCTAACTAATGGTAAAGTCTAGAGAGCAGGAGGACTCTGCTTCAGGTTACCCAACAAAGGATGGGACCTATTATAAGCATGGTCCCACCCTTGGTCAGGAAAGCCATCGCCTTTATGGAAAAGAGTTGCACGCTCTGGGCCCAGCTCTGCTGGAACTATAGGCCCTTGAAATCTCTAGACCATACTTTCAGATTCTAGGACCGCAAGCTCCAAGACATTCTGGCAGTTTAGGACCTCAGACTCTCTGGAAGCTGAGATTTTTAGAACAGGGTAGACCACAGTGTTCCAGATATCCAGGAACCCTGAAGTCCCTGACCTACTGTTAGGCATTCTAGAACTTTGGGTCTCCAGACATTTTACAAACGCAGACCTGCAGACATTCTGGAGCCCCCAGGCTGAAAGCTGTTCTAGAACTGCTTTGTGTCCTAGCTGTCCCACAGATTCATGCTTCATGCCTGTGCTCATGCTGGGCTACAGTGTTAGCTCAGCAGTGTTTGGGATGCCGGTTCAAGGACACGCCATTGTGCTAAAAGCTCTTCTTCTTTTTTTGAAAGAAGATCTCTGAACTCACTATGGACCCCAGGTTGGCCTAGAACTCATGGCAATCCTCCTGCCTCAGCCTGCTGGGTGTTGGGATTACAGGCATGGGCCAGTGTGCTCAGCTTTTGTGGTACTGGGGAATCGAACTCAGGGTCTTGTGCTCCCTAGGCAAGGTCTCAAAATGCTTTTACATATATATATATATATATATATTATGTCATTTATTCTCCAGCACCATAAGATGGTTATTATGGTTTCCTCCTTAATATGGAGGAAACTGAGGCCCAGAGAGGGGTGACAGAGGCAAAAGTCACGCTGAAGAGGCTAAAGGCAGGTCTTGGGGGTGATACGGGGAAGGACTCCACTGTTCCCGACACCAGGAACATCCGGTTTGGTGGTGTCTCTGTCCGCAGCACCTGCCTCGGTCGGAGGAGGTAATATGGGGGCAATATGGGGCCCATAATAATGAGGGCTTCCTGGTTCCAGGCCTGAGCTAAGCGCCTTGCGACACGATCGCCTGTGTTCTTCCCTTTAACTCACGAAGGCCCAGGCGCAGTGAGGACTCCGGCGGGGTTCGCCCCAGCCACGCCCAGCGCGGGGCACGCCCCGCCCCGCCCCGCCCCTCCTCGCTCCACGCCCCGCCTCCTGCCGGCTTTCCGCCTCCAAGTAACCTGTGCTGTGCCGGAAGTTTCTGCCGACGTCCTTCGCCTCCCGATGCGTAGCCCCGCCTCTGCCCCCCAACTCCTGCTGTCTCTCCTTTACCGCAGTCCTTTCTTCTACACGCAGGCCTCCATCTGCTCCCGGGTGCCCCACATCTGACGTGCCCAGCCCCGTCTCACTCCGGAGTTCTGACTCATGTCTCGCCAGACCCTCCCTGGGGGCGCCCTGCTCCCCTCAGCGCCATTCTCTCAGGCCACAGCCCTTTTCTGCCTCCGCCCTGTGCACTCCTTCTGTCCCCTTGGCCTGGCTCCAGCACAGAGGTACCCCTCTGTCCCCGAGCGGTCATCCTGGCGTCCTACCTGCCCTCCCACCCTGCAGCCTGTCCACCGTGTTGGTAGTGCTTGGGCCCGGAGGGTGTCTCCCCACCGAAGCTCCTCCAGGCGCTGCTGTAGCTACACTGCTTCCACCGTGACTCGCGCCGCCACCTCCGGACAAGGTCTCAGCCCCTCAGGCTGGCCTTGGAGGCCCTTTGGGACTCCCTTGCTGGGGGCTGGACTCCTGGCGCAGAAGGAATCTTCGGGAGGAGCGGACCTTCCTTTAATTTCGTCTCACTGCTGCCTCTGTGCTTTATGGGACCGGTCAAGGGGTGCCTCAGAGAACGGGCTCTGATGCCAGGCAGCCTGACTCGATCCGCTTCCACTACCGACTGATTTGGGAGACTTTTGCCCCCTTTCTTCATCCGATCATAGAGTTTCCGGAGGACCGCTTGTTAGTTCCTACAAGGAACTAAACTGGCATGGTAAATGGTACTTTAATTGCATCCTGTTTTACACAGAAGCAGGGTTGGGTGGGTTTCAAGGTCACTCAGGCTGCAGGCAAGAGATTGGCGCCAGGGGTCTGGTCACCCCTTGAGTGAGGAGCGTCTTAGCCTAATTGCCTGGTGGTTATCAGTGGTTGGGGTGGGGCCGCCCAGGTGTCGGATGAGGTCAGACTCGGAGCAGTCGGATTAATCTAATATCACCGGATGCTGGTTAGCACAACACACGATCTACTCAGAATCCAGGCAGGCTGGGTTCGAATCCTGCCTCTGCAAAAGAATGTCTGTCTTTGGGCACGTCTCTCAGCCTCTCTGTGCTTTGGTTTGCTCGTCTTTAAAGTGGGACTAGTAATTGCTTCTGCCTGTTTTGTAGAAATGTTTTGAGGCCTTAATGCCCGAGATCTGGGTCTGACACGTTATGCAAGCTTCCATTGTCACCCCCACCCCCACCATCCCTACCACCACCATCAGTCCTCTGTCCCCTACGAACAACATCCTGGGAAGCAGAAGGAGTCCTGCTGAGATGACAGCCACCCAGCCACCCAACCTGTATTGGAGACGGCCCTGTTCCCTGTTCCTCGATCTCCCAGGCTGGCATCTTTCTCACAACCACTGAACCCCTATTATCACGACCCCAGATTACAGGTGGGTAAACTCAGGTGCAGGGAGAGGAAATGGAAGCGTGAGAGCGGGACGTTGGGCAGGCAGAGGGGCCCACGCAGGGCGTGGCCTTTCTCTGAGACTTTCATAGTCTGTGCTAGGGGAAGCTGGGGCAAGAGGCAGAAAACCTCTCTTCTTCTTGTCCTGGGGGACTTGTGCCACTAGGTGGCACCAAAGAGTGCTTTGCCTTAGCAGGTTTAGTATCCTGGGAAGGAAGAGACCCTTGGGGGAGGAGGGACCGAGTGTTTTAGAGCTCTCCATCTCCTCCGAGAAATGGAGTTGCTGATGTCATTTACAGCAATCAGTTTTTCTTTCTCTTTTTGAGACAGGGTTTCACTCTGTAGCCCAGGCTGGTCCTGAACTCACTATGGAGCCCAGGCCGGCCTTGGACTCAGGACAATCCACCTGCCTCAGCCTCACTGAGTGCTGAGATTACAGCTTTACGGGGAGCTGGCGAATTGAACTCAGGGCCTTGTGCTTGCAAGGAAAGCACTAACCACCGTGCCATTGCTCCTGCCCCAGCAATGATTTTTGAAAACCAGTTTCTGAAACTCTACCACTAATTTAGAACCACCCCCCCTTATGATTCTGTTCCTCTAAAACCAGAGGCCAAAAATGTATCCAACTGTGTTCTGCAGAGAAACAGAAAACAGAACCACATATAGATACATATGTGTCTATACACACATGAGAGAGGAGAGAGAGAGAGAGAGAGAGAGAGTTATTTTAAGAATTTGCTGTAGTGACTGGAAATTGCTGTAGTGGGGCTGGAAAGCCTAAAATCCACAGGACAAGCCCGAGGCCACATAACAGATTATGTTGGTCTCAGGCTCGAGGAAGAATTCCTTCATTTAACAATCTTGTTTGTTGGCTCTTAAGGCCTATACTGGTTTTCTGGGCCACCCATGGCATGGAATCTACTTAACGTGAATAGACTGTAAATGGTAATCATGTCTATGAATACTTGCCCATCTGCGGCTGGACTAGTGCTTGACCCAGACATCTGGGCACTACGGCCCAGCTACATTGATGCTCAGAACAGATCTTACAGATCAGTGAACACTATATGCATGCCTGAGCTGGATCTTAAAGTATATTGTTTCGTGTGAATTTCCTGGAAAGATGAAAAAGAAAACATCTGCTTTGAACTGAGAGGGGACCAGTAGTCCAAAGGACAACTCAGATATATCCTGCTTGGCGACTAAGTGGAGTTATCCTGACTTGCTTCCAGAGCAGTGGATGACTCGAGGGCTGCAGAGCCACCAGCGCTACCCCTCCCCCGCCCCCGCTCTAGTCTACTGGTTTTATGGCACACTAATTAAAAGCAGTATCAAAAGCAAGCAAGGTTCTTGGGAAAAGTTGTGTGCACTCTGTCCCCATCTCATCCTTACCAGGAAATGTGGCTGGTCTCAGCGAGCACAGTCCGGTCGTTGTGAGGATGGCCTTGTAATGTTGCTGCAGGCTCATGGTTCAGCACCTGGCAGGAGCTGTGGGTCACCTGGTCAGAGGCTTGCTGCTGTTTGGAGTTACTTTGGTGAGAGTTCAGAGGATGATTCTCACTATGGTATTTTATTTATTTATTTATTTATTTTGGGACAGGGTCTTGCTCTGCATCCCAGGCTGGTCCTTAATTCACTGTGTTGCCTAGGCTGGCCTTGAACTCACAGCAATCCTCCTGCCTCAGCCTGCCAAGTGCTGGGATTACAGGCACGTGCCACCACACCCAGCTTACGTGGTGCTGGGGAATCAAATTTGTGTACTTATCATTTGATTTAGTGTTTGCTAGGCAAGTGCTTTAACCACTGAGCCATTCTTCCAGCCCTCACTATGGTATTTTATAGTAAGGATGGAGCTTAGATCCTGCTCCTGAGAGTTTTAGGGTGAGCCAAAAATGAGACACGGCAGCTCTCTCACCCTGGGATCCTCTAACCCTTTGGGGATCTGAAAATCCTATTTCACTCAGCTAGTCCTTGAAGCTGGTGTTTCCAGCTCAAGTCTTTCAGGGACTACGGTGTCCCCCGACATGCCCCTGGTACGTGGCCCCCACCAACCCCTAGCTCATACCTTTTTTTTTCTTTTTGAGCTCCACAGTCCAGGCTGGTCATGGGCTCACTATGTAGCTAGCTCTGGCTGGCCTCAGAATCACGGCAATCCTCCTGCTTCAGCCTCCTGACTGCTGAGATTACATGTGTCACCATGCCTGGCTTATGCGGTGCTGGGGAATTGAACCCGGGGCTTTGAGATTGCTAGGCAATATCAAGCATAGAGAAGGCAGCAATGACTTAAAAGCATACACATAAAAATCATACAATAATCAAAATATTAAAATGAATCTCAGACTTCACTACATTGAAGGGTACAAGATTCAGGAATTTAAGAATTGTATTATGTATGCAATTTGTGTCCCTCTTATGAAATCCACACAATAATGGCATAAAAAGGTCCCAGCACGAATGAGAGGGTAGAAAGTGGGGCAATGGTGAGCTAGGAAAGGATGAACCTCTGAAAAAGAGGCGGGCAGAGATGCTCATTGATTTCCCAGGCCCCATGTCTCTAATGCATTTACAGAATTTATAGAATTTGGAATTCATGCGTGCACACCAAGGACAACAACAAATATATTGTATATATAAAATTAGGCAAGAAGATAGTTAAAACTCTGAGTTTTAAAAGAATTAATGTTTGTTTAAATATTGGCTTGTAAAATCTTTGCAGCACCTGGTTTATAACTGATTAAATGAGTGACTATCATAGCACACACACACATACACATTATATATATATATATATATATATATATATATATGTATATATATACATATATATATATCACAAATATATTTGAGATTAGAAATGGGTATACAGGGGCTGGAGGAATAGTTCAGTGGTTAAAGCATTTGCCTAGCAAGCACTATGTACCTGAATTGATTCCCCAGTACCATACACGGTGGCTGTGGTGGCGTTCCCCTGTAATCCTAGCACTCAGGAGGCTGAGGCAGGAGGATTGCTGTGAGTTTGAGGCCAGCCTGGGCTCTGTAGTGAGTTCAGAACCAGCCTGTAATATAGAGTATCTCAAAAAAAAAAAAAAAGTGTATACATCCAAGCCCCTCCACAAGTCCTTGGGTATCCAATTAGCTGATCACTGCATGCTCATTGTGAGTCTAACTATTTTCAGGGAACTTCAGTTCTCAGTAGAAATATCAATATCTTTAGTATATTCCTCGGCCATTATTATAATTAATATAGAAGGAACTTGACTTTCTTATTGACAATAGGGAGGATTCCATATGCTCTTAAACATCATCTGTTGTACTTGGATAAACACCTCAAAGCAAATAGAGATTAATATTAAAGATAAAAGGCTACGTCAAATGCTGCCTACTTTTGTTTGACTTCTACCATTTTTTGGGGGGTGGAGATGGAAGTACGAGTAATTGTGAGAACCTAACCCAGGGCCTTTGCACTGAGCTACACCCCTAGCCCATTTTTATTTTAGATTTTCAGACAGGGTCAGACTAAATTTCCCAGGCTGGGCTTAAACTTGGTAACCGTCCTGCTTCGGCCTCCCAGATTGCTGGGTTATGGGCTGTGCCACCAGGTCCAGCTTCTGCCATTTTTAAGAGATGCTATTCACCCATATTTTACATCTAGTTTTTGGCCCTTGCTTTCCTAACATGAGTTACTTGGTAGAGTTCTCTCTTCCAGACTATCAAAGGGTGGCGGCTCATCCAACAGCCAAACATCTTCCTAATCTTTAGATCAGTCAGCAAACAGGGATAAAGGAAAGGAGACAAGGGAAACAGTAATCTAAAAACTGTACTCTTTAAGAACCCCGGGACTTCAGGATGGAATCAAGTCACCCGGGTAAACCTAGGCTTGTTTATTCTTCATTTCTTTCTGACCCATCCCACCCAAAATCCCTTTAAGATGCTCTAAGTTCATAATTAACTCAGTAAAAAACTGGAACCCGGTCTAAGATAATGAAGCACATACAGAGAGCTCAAAGAATGCTTTTAGGCAAAAAAAACATTAGGTCCCTTGTGCTAGGCTAGGTGAAACCACCCAGCGGGCCCATGCTTTTGCTTGCAAATAAGACGTCCTTTCACCAGTAAACACGTCGTCGTCTTCCTACCTCTGGGTGGGGTCAAATCTGAACTTCCTATGGACTCGCGTAGCCACAGATTTCGCTCCTCAGAGCACATGCACATTTCCAGCTCTAGAGTGTGGTGCTTACTCACACAGCACCTGCACTCCCCTCTGCATATCCTCTTTTCCTGAAGAAATCTTTCCCAAGGCTCTTACCGAGCAGTCTTGGAAATTCTTTTTCTGCAGTGGGAGTCAGCAAACTAATTCTTCTGCAGGGAAAGTGGGTCAGGTGGCCCTGGGTTTCTGTGTTCTTTTACAGAGACTCCTAGGTTCCTGTCGGGGGACAGTAGTGTGAAGGAAGGGGGGAATTTAAGCGAAGGTGAACCTTTGATGTTGGTTTACTGCTGCCTACCTGCTGTGCAGCCTGGTTTCTAACAGGTCATGGGCCCCTGCGAACTCCTGGCTTGGGGACTGGTCTAGGAAATTCAAGAACCCTGTGTTCCAGGGAAAAAAGGGTTAATTAAATTCCAAATATGTGTGGTACTTCCTGGCCCTGGTAAGGGGAAAAGGGGGACCTGGAACCACTGGCTGGTGGATGAGAGTGAAGATAAGGGGACCTTTGGGTTCCCAAAGGACTGAGGACCAAGGGCTGCTCATTCCTCAGGCTTCCAGCTCCTCCTTGAGGGTGGCACCTGGGTGGGCACCATCTGTGCATGCATATAATGTCCCCGAGGTGATGCGTCACCCAATAACAGTCCTGTGAGCCCTGCAGCCTCCACCATGACGTGTTGTTGCTGTGACTGATCGGGCAGCAGCCTCTTCAGCCGCACGTTAACCTTTGAGAGGCTCAAGTCTACCCCAACATGGTGTGGCTTGGGCTCTGTTGGGTGGGCCTGCTATTGGATACGGAGCCTCTGAGCTAAGAGACCCGCTGTTGTAAGGAGCTCAGGATTGACCACCAGGTGGCCACTGATGAAGCTGGAGGAGCGAACCTGCACGTAGGGCTGTGCTCCTCCCTGCTGCGTGGTCTCCCCAGGGCCTCTGAGATACGCTGCAGTGTGCCACCACCCGTGTTAACTCAGCCGTGTCTTAAACAAAGACTTCTCAGGGCCTCTCGTGAACACCGTGGTGTGTGCAGGCTGGAGAGTGGAGGCTCAGACTCTGTCAAGTCAGAGCAGAGGGAGCCATGGGGAAAGTGAGGTTTGGAAGACTTTGAGAGCTAGGTTCCCTGTAGTCGGGCAAAATGCTGGGTTAGGTTTGAGGGTAGACTAGAAGGATCAGCTGCAATGGAGTCAGGTTGGAGATGAGGCTGGGACTGTGCTTTTGTTGGGGGTTTGGGGCTGATGGTTTCCAGGTGCTTTGGGATGGTCTGCATTCTGGGTGGAAATGGGTTGTTTTGATATTGGATGGGGACTAAATGAGGATCGAATTTTGAGTGAGAGTCGGTTTGGTTTAGAAGATGGAGAACGAGAGGCATTAGATTGTCTTGGGTGTGAGGACAGGGAACAGGGAGTTTCATAGCCCCACGGTGCTGGGGTTTTGGGAGGTATTGGGTCTTGGAGTGCAAGGATTTAGTTGGAGCTTAGGCACACGAGACTGTCCTACCCCTGCTTGGTCACTCTGGGCCACTCTTTTCTGGTGCTGCTCCTTAGGTCAAGTCTCCATGAGTTCCAAATCCTGCCCCCATCAGGCCTCGGGCCCTGGGAAGGTGTCCAAGGTGATGGGGCATTTTCAGAACACGATGTCTTGGCTTCTCCTCCCTTTCCACAGCTCTGAGGCACATGGGCGGGTTTTGACCACATCTGGGTGCCAGTAGTGTGGAAGCAGTGCCTGGGGGTAGGGGCGGGGAACGAAGACGTTATAAAGCTCTTCCGGGAGATTTTTCAGTTACAAGCTTGCCACCTGCCACTGGACTCCTCTGTCACATGTGGCTCCTGGTTCTGTGCCTCGTCCTGTCCCAGGGGATGATTGGTGAGACAAGCGGGGGTAGAGAAGGAGGAAGGGGTCCTGCCTTTCATGGTTATATCCACAGGCCCACCCAGCCTCATCCTTTCTCAGTTCCCCTCAGATCAGAGTGCCGGGCTTGTTTCTATTTCTTGAAACCTTATCCTAAAATCCCTCCTCTTGCCACTCCATATTGCCAAGTCTGCCACACTGGGTCCTTGCTCCCCCAGGGACCCCAGGCTACAACCTGCCACCACTGTGCTATGGGGGCAGAACCTGGGCCATCTCTGTCTCTCTTTGTGGGGCTCAAAAATCTTCCAAGGACCTCTCTCAGTGCCACTGGAGATCACTGGTCTGCTTCCCGAACCCCTCAATTCTACTAATTTCTGCTGTGAATTGTCAGTGCTGTGCCCCAGACCTTGAATCTGGCCCTCAATCCTACTCTCAGGTAAAGCAGATCCCATCATATACCCTGCCTGTTTCCAGAGCCTGGCTGTCTACTCTGTGATGACAAACCCCTGTCGTCTGGCACGGGGCTTCCGGAGGTGTCCCCTCATTCCCTCTTCCCACGCCCCCCACCAGTAGTCAGCCCTTTGCCCTGGAACAACTTGCGGCTCCCAGTTCGTGTCCACCAGTGCTCACAGGGTTGGTCCCCTACTCTTTGTCTTTTTCGCAGCTTCAAAAGCCCAGTGCAGTCTCAGTCTGCTCAACCTGAGACCCTGCAGTCCTCCCAAAGCCTTTCCCTCTTAGCAAATGAAAGTCTAACATAGGACTCACTTAGTAAAGCCCCTAGCTCTCCCAGAACCCACGGCTTCTACCACATCTCCTGTCCTCCAGTCTAAGGCCAAAATGACTCAACCTCTAGACCCAACGCCTGCTCTATGGTCTGTCTTGGTGTCTCCTGCCCTGGTCCCTCTCCGAGCACAAAGTGTGCTGAATCAGGACCAACTGCCATCTGGTCCAAATCCTAGTGTCTCCCCATCACCCCTTTGCCCACGGATCCCCAGCCCTTGTCCTGTGCCACTGTGTCTTCAAAACTGCAGGACCGCTCCCTCTCCTACTCTAGTCCCCCCTGCCACCCTGTGCCCATCCCAGTGTCCCCTTCACAGGTGCTGCACTCCCCATCCAGCCCCGCATCGTGGGAGGCTGGGAGTGTGAGAAGCATTCCCAACCCTGGCACGCGGCTTTGCATTATGGTGGCTTGGCGGTGTGTGGGGGCGTCCTGGTGCACCCCCAGTGGGTGCTCACGGCGGCCCACTGCATCCAAGTGTGAGTGTGTGTGTGGGGGGGTTAGAGCAGTGGTGGTGTCTAGTGCGCCCAAGGCTGGGCTAATTCCCACTTGCACGGCTTCCCCACCAAATTGAGTCCTGGTGGGGGGAGGGGGAGGAGCTTCCGTGCTCCTTGGGAATACGAAGCTGGCCTTTCCCTCGCATGAGCTCGGGCGAGGCTGGAGACTGAGGGAGAGAGGAAGGCGCTGGTCAAGGGTGACAAGGCAGAGGTGGGGCTGGGGCTGGACCACCGCGTCAGGGGCGCCTGGGCCTCTGCCTCTGTGTGTCTCTCTATGACCGCACTTTGGTCTCTGCGTCCTTCTCTCCCTGTTCCCCTGGCTCTGCCTCCATTTCTCTTTCTTTACCCCCTTCATTCATTTCCCGGTTTCTCTGCTTCTTCCTCCATCCTTTTTCTGATGCGTTCCTGCTCTTCCGCTCCCCCTGGCTGTCCCGGTCTGGCTCCCTGGCTGGGCCTCCTCGCCCCCTGCTCTCCCCCGCCTTCCCATTCCCGCCCTGGGCTTTGCCCCTCCACTCCCCAGTTCCCGCACTCACCCTCAGCTCCCTTTGCCTTCTCCCGCGTCTCCTCCTTTTCCCCCTCAAGCTCCCACTCCCTTCCCTCTCCCTCCCACTCCACGCGCTCTATTTCCCCTCTGTCTTTTGGGACCCTCCCGCTCCCCTAGCCCACCTCCCCTGCGCCTGCTCCTTGCATTCCCTCCATCCTTGCCCCCCAAAGCAAAGGCCAGGTCTGGCTGGGTCGCCACAACCTGTCCGAAGAGGAGGACACGGCTCAGCACATCAACGTCAGCCGCTACATTCCCCACCCGCTGTACGACATGAACCTGCTGAAGAACAGACCGCTGCGTCCCTACCAAGACCGCGACTCCAGCCACGACCTGATGCTGCTCCGCCTGGCGGGCCCCGCCAACATCACCGATGCCGTCAAGGTCCTGGGCCTGCCCACGGAGGAGCCAGAAGTAGGGAGCACCTGCTTCACCTCAGGCTGGGGCAGCATCAAGCCAGATAAGAGTATATCCGGGCAGGCTGTGCAGCGGGGAGCCTGGCACCGGGCGGAAGGGAGGAGCCCCGGGGCCAGCAGCTTCTGGCCACAGCTCTGTTTCCCCCGGCCCGCAGTGCTGCTCCCAAGGACACTTCAGTGTGTGGATCTCAACCTCATGCCCAACGAAGCGTGTCAAAGAGCCTATGTGGAGAAGGTAACAGCGTTCATGCTGTGTGCCGGCCTCTTGGAGGGTGGCAAGGACACCTGTGAGGTGAGCCAGCTCCTCCCCCTGAGCTCCTAGGGGAAGGGCAGAGAGGGACCCTAATTCTAGGCTGGGACCTGGAAGCTAACCAGGGCCTTCCACTCCACGGCTTACAAGCTGCCACCCCCACACTCCTGGGCCTCTTCCTCCGCCTCTTGTGCCTTCCCTTCCCGTGCTACCCCTCGGCACCGCGAGCTACCCACTCCTCCAGCACAGCTCCCCTCTCCTGGTAGCACATGGTTTCACTGGGCGCGACTGCGGGCCCAGGTCTGTCCTGACCCTGGGAAGACAGCAGCGAGCAGAGATCAGCCCCTTCCACTTGGGCCCCAGGCTGGGCCTGCTCACCCAGTGAGGGAGGAGGCCAGGAGGTGAGGGCTCTCTGGGAGCAGGGAGGAGAGATGGGGAGACGGGGAGGGTCCCCTGTGGAAGATGAGGTGAGCCAGCATCTGTCACAGGATGGGGGCGACTGACTATCTGGCAGCTGGAGAGGGGCAGAGGGGATACTTGGTACTGAGGCCTCTGGTGGAGAGGCCGGGAGGGTGTGAGGGGGGCAGGGGGAAGAGTCAGGGGACAGAGTGCAGAGAAGGTGACAGGTGACAGAGGGTGGCAGAGGAGCCCATCCTGCAGGACCTCTGCTGGGCCATGGGAAGCAGCTGCCTGGTGCTGGGCAGGAGCAGGACAGGGCCTGGTTCAGTGCGGGGGTGGGGGGCAAAGGAGGGAGGGTGAGGGTCCTATAGCTGGTCCTGCTCCTCTCTGGCTGACCCGTGTGTGCAGGGACTGTCATCCCAGTCCCCACCCTCTGTGCAGGAGCTGGACTCTGATGTGCCTTCTCCTTGGCTGGCCTCTGTCCACTGTCCCTCCCTTGCTGCATTCTAGGTGTGGACTCAGGAGGCATTCCTGTGTTTGCGCATTGCTGGGGTGCTATGATCTGCCAGCCCAGGCCCGAGAGATGGGATTCCCCAGGCAGAAACTGGGGCTGACCTTTCTTGTTCTCTCTCTTTCCCCTTAACCCTTAGGGAGACTCAGGGGGGCCTCTCATCTGTAACGGTGTGCTTCAGGGTCTCACATCCTGGGGTGGTCATCCCTGTGCCAAGCCCCGACAGCCTGCTCTGTACACCAAGCTGATTTCTTATCGGAAGTGGATCGAGGACACCATGGCGGCCAACCCCTAAGTGCCTCTGGCCCTGTCTACCCCTAGTAAAACTGGGTACATGTTGAGTTCTGGCATCACCTTGCTTGTCTAGACACTGGGTATCTGGAAGCTCAGACCTTGCCTGGCAGAGATCAGAGCCTTCCAGCCCTCCCAACCTGCATCCTGAGGTGTGGGGTCAGACCTGTGAGGACAGGGAAGGGTCGGCGATGGGTCTGACTGGTGGTTCTCAAATAGGTGCATGTTTCTCTTGCCCCTGCCCCTGGGAACACTGACAACGCTGCAGGCATCTCACCGAGGTTCTTTGGGACCACACCCCGAAGGTGTGGCTGTGGCAGGGGTGTGGCACAGAGCTGGAGCAGGGATGGGTCTCCTGTGGAAGAGTGGACAGTAATGTGTGGTGGACATCGTCTGTTCAGCACTGAGCAGAAGCTGGAGGCACAAGGCAGCAGTCACACCCAACAAGGGTGGATCTAGGACATCATGACTTGGTCTTGGGTCCTGAAGATTGCAAGCAGAGGAGGGAGAGTTACCCTGTAATGAGGGACACAGGAAAGACACCGGGGTCCTTGGAAGCTGATCCACTATGGGCAGGGTGTGGCATTCCCCCAAACCACCCTCAGGCTTGACAATTTTGGAGTAGGACTTCATTGCGGTTTGGCTATGGAATGTCCCCGAAAAGTCTCATGTATTTAAATGTTAATGGATTGTCTATGGAGCCATGTGCTGTTAGTAGATTGGGGCCTAGTCTGGAGGGGTGGATTACAGGCATGTAAGTTAGGATTAACGGCGTGTAAGTTAGGATTAAAGGCGTGTCGTGGCCACACCTTGTATGCCTGGATCCAGGAGGGGCTGATCACTGGGATGAGACCTGGAAGGGTACATAAGCCGCTTCCTGCCTTCCTTGGAGGACGAGTCTCAACTTGCCTTGACTTGGCTTCCTGTGTGTGATGTCGTGAGAAGCTGCCTCCACCTCTGCCTCTACCGTGTACTTCCATTGCTGTTGGCCGTCTCTGAATGGATTGTGACCTTCTGAAACTGTGAGCTAAAATAAACCTGTCCTTCCCTAAATGTGTGGGTGTCAGGTATTGAGTCACAGCAATGAAAAAATAACTAAGACAGACTCTCAGAATAGCGGTCACATTATGGTGGATTGGGGTTAATTCTGGTGACAGGACTCTGAAGTGGAGAGACAAGCTCATAGGGTGAGTGGAGTGTGGTGGGAACAGGGGAACCTGCTGCTGACCTCTCAGCGCAGGCTCGCAGACACCTGCGTGTGATAATGTGCTGAGTGTCTTCAGCTAGGGGACTCACCTGAGTCTTTGAGTCGGTTTCATTGGGGTTGTTGTGAGAGGTGGGGCCTACTAAGGTAAGGCAAGTTAAGTTGCCTTAGCTTACCTTACCTTCTCTACTCTCTCTGGAGTATGGTCCTCGGACCCAGACGAACAAAGGCAGGCATTTCCCTGTACCACAATCTTAGCATGACCAGCCTGCTGTGCTCCATGGCTCTGGGTACACTGGGCACTTCTGGGCAAAGTTTTGAGGCATAGATGTCTCCTAGAAGTCACTCAAGGAAGAGAGTCCTTCTTGTGGGACATACAGGGATTCTGAGTTAGCTTATTACTGGATGGAGGCGAGGAAAAGGGAGAGGATCAGGAGAGCACCTGGGATCTGCTTTGATCCTGGGATTGGCTGGATCATGGAGCCAGCCCTACAGTGAGGAATCCAGACTTCAGAGCAGGTCTGAGGAAAGACACAGAGCTCACCGAGGACCCAGCGGAGGGTTGGCTTGCCTTCTCATTGGGCATGAGTGAGGGAGGGACACTCCTCCAGGTTCTTGAGATGGCTGGATGCTCACAAGTAAGGCAGGATGGATGAGGTCAGAAAGTGCATTACCAGCGGATGTTCACAGCCTGGGGGAAGAGGAGCCTGCATACAGGCAGGAGGATTGGACCATGGATCAGTGTGACCAGTGGGACTGTGGGAGCCAGTCTTTGTAGTAACCAGAAGCGGACTGGTTCTCAAGGGAGAATGTCAGGGTTGTATTGTTTCAGCAATCTCAGGGGCTGGTGGGGAGTGAAGTCTACTCAGCAGAGGACTTTGTGTGCTACAGCTGATCTAGCTGGTAAAGGCACTAGCTGTGAGGAGCCTTTCCCATTGGGTGTGCGTGCATCTGGCAAGAGTGTGAGCTTTTGTGGCCCTTTGGAGGCCTTCCCTGTTAGAGTTAATAAGACAGTTCATATCCTGAATCTTAGTTTAGGCCTTAGAGTGTATGAGCATAGGGGCACATTTTATGAGAACAAACATTTTTAAAACTACAATTTCCCCTGTAATTTAGCACTTGGGAGGTTGAGACAGGAGGATTGCCATTGAATCCAAAGGCAGTCTGAGCTACATAGTGAGTTCAAGACCAGCCTGGGATTCAGAGTGATACGGGGGTGGGGGTGGGGGTGGGGGTCGGAGGGTGGGGGAGCAGAGTCGGGGGGGGGGGGAAGGCTGGAGGAATGGCTTGCCCAGCATGCTCTAAGTTAAGTGCTAAGTACCTGAGTTTGATTCCCCACCACCACATAAACTGGGCATGGTGGCACATGCCTGTAATCTCAGCATTTGGGAGGCTGAGACAGGAGAATTGCCATGAGTCCAAGGCTAACCTGGGCTCCATAGTGAGTTCAGGACCAGCCTGGGCCATAGAGTGAGACCCTGTATCAAAAACCAACCAACCAACCAACCAACCAACCAACCAACCAAACAAACAAACAATCAACCAAACAAACAACCAACAAACCCTACTATTTTCTAGCCATGCATGGTGGCACATGTCTCTAATCTTGGTTCTCTGGGAGGTTGAGGCAGGAGGATTGCAAATTTGAGCCCTACCTGGGCAATTCAGCATGACTCTGTCTCAAAAAAAGTGTGTGTTGAGAGGTTGAGTCCTGGCTCATTGTGAAGGGTTGGGTTTCAAACTCCAGTACTACCAAAAAATTTCAAATTAAATTATATATTAATTCAATAAGCATATTGGAAGAGACAGAAGAAGGTAATAGGTATATTGAAGAAGAAAACATAAAATAGGATCAAAATGAATACTAGATAGAAAAATACTTGAAAAAATTTGAAAATTATTAACCTTATACTTAATGAAATAAATCAGAAACAGAAGGTTAAATGTCACATTTTTAAAATAAGAGATAAGGATCAAAATACAAGAGCAATGATAGGAACCAGGGAGATGGATTTGTGGAGAGGAAAAGGGGGTGGGGAGAGAAAGGGGGGAGGGAAAGGGAAGTCGAAGTGATCAGGACCGGCTATCCCCACGCACCACTTCCCCAGGTTAAATGCATGTTGCAAATATACACCGATAGAGTAATCTTAGAAAAAGGGAATGAAAGTACAAATGCACAAACATTAAAAAATCATCAATAACCGGCAGAATGCAACACAGCTGGGGAACACAGTAGTTACATGTTAGACCAGATTGAGGGACAGAGAGAGAAACATGAAAGAAATGCTATGTGGCAGTTACAGCACTTGCCTAGCACGGACGAGGCTCTGAGTTCAATTCCCCCGTACCACATAAGCCAGGTATGGTGGTGTACACCTGTAATCCCAGCACTTGGGAGGCTGAGGCAGGAGGTTTACCAGGTGTTTGAGGATAACGTAGGCTCCATAGAGAGTTCGGCTCTAGCCTGGATTACAGAGCAAGACCTGGCCTCAGAAGAAAAATCAATCAATAAGTAAGTAAATAAATAAATCCTATGTGATATGGTACTAGAAGTAGAGATGTTAATATTAAAGTCTGAGAGAGAGAGAAACAGGAGAGGAGGAAATGTGTCGCTAAATACCAGGGATAGATTTTTATAGCATTGCAAGTGACTGCCGCTGAGTACGAATTGGCATCATCCCTTCAGAAAACTTTTTGCATGTGCCTGGCTTCGTGTGAGCCGTCAGTATCAGTTTTAGGTATGCACTCAAGAGTTTATGGACCTCTCTGCAGAAGAAGATTCACGGTAGCTTTAAATTGGAAACTCAGGATACACGAATGTGCAGGAGAAGGGAACGGTAAGTAGTAGTACATTTTTCTATCAGTGAGGAAACAAGCTTATAAGCCACGCAAGACAGAGGAAGAAAAAGAGCAGAGAACCACAGATGGTCAGAGGTAGAGGGAAGAGGGGGAATGGATGCTGAGTTAGTGACAAGACATGGGAGGGGTGACGCAAGTTGGTCAGAAGCGCAGAGAGACACAGCGGGAAATAGGAGGGGGTCTCATCTCCAGGGCAGCATCAAGCTTTGTGTAGTCAGCACCTCCTATGTGCCAAAACACTGTGCGAGGACAATGCGGGTCCCACTAGACCATGGCTGGCCTCTCTCTTACCTCCTCAAGGTGACAGGAACTAGAGCTTTGCCAAACACAGGGCCCAAGAGCATTAGTCCCTCCTCTGTTACCTGAGGACGCTAGCTGGCTTTGCCTGGGAGATCTGGAACGCCTCCCCTGAGGTAGCTCCCTTCCAACACGGCTGGTTCTCCATCGGGCCCTGCCCCCAGCCCTCTTTGCACCTGGAATTATGGGACTCAACCCTCATCAGGTCTCCCGAGGGGAAGTACAGATTGTACCCTAGTAGGAGGCGTGCTACACTGCAGAACTGCCTTCCTTTTCTGTTTGTGTGGTAGAAACCAGGGTAATAGATATGAAAATAGATATTAAGGGTACAGGAGTGATGGTGAAAGAAAAAAGTTGGGACAGGCAGAATTTATGGGCTTGCTAAGTGGATACTTTGCATTTAATCGTGCAGATCAAGGATCTCGAAGTGCTCTAGCTGGTTGGCATAAACACGAATGCAGAGGTGGCTTACACCGAAGGAAACTGAAGTGCCAGGCTTGCCTTGACACCATGGAGGAAGGGGCTGCCGTAATTACAACATGGTGGTGGGTTTATTGTCTGAAGCCTGGTTGGTGCATGGGAGGCTCAGAGCGTGCTCGTTTGACCATGGCCAGGAAACGACTGTGGTGGTAGCGGGGTGGCGCTGGGTCCTTGAGAAGCTCTATGGCTTCTCTGCAGGTCAGAAATCACCGTGGGAACCACTGCTACTGAATTCAGAAGCCGAGCCCAGTGAGAATAACTGGCTCCTGGGCTGTTAGGGTGGCGTGGTGTCGCTGATCCAGTGGCCGTGGTTGTGCAGTAGGGGGTGGGGGACACGCAGCTACCAGGGTCTGATTCGCGGAGCTCCTTGGCTCCCATGCCTTCCTGGAAAAGAAGGAGGTGGGTGGTCTACTGAACTCCCACTGCTGGGTTCCAGAGCACAGAGTTCTAAATAAAAACTCAGAAACAGTGATTCCCAGTTCTCACACGTGAGCCAGTAGCCAGACTTTCGGGGATCACTGGAAACTGAATGAGCTGATGATAACCACAAGGGGCTGCAGGCGTCAGTGTGGCCCCAGAATCACCGGAGAGGCTGGGCGTGGCGCAGATCCAGAGGTCCGTTGCACAGAGGGTCCTGTGGATCGTTGAGCAACACCTTTGATTATCTCACCGGCCCACGCTATGGGATTGGGTTAGAGATGCTGAGAAGCCGATAGATCTCTCATATTGGCTTCCAGATTTGTGGGTGGGACTCGGGTACTTTTTTGTTGCTGGGCCGTAATTCCCAGCATCCACAGTGTATGGGAGGAAAGATTTATTTTAAGTCGTGATTTTAGGAGCTCTCAGTCTGCTAGCGGGCAGCTGGCAATGGCGGGAAGGGTCCAGCAGAGGCCAGCTGCTCCCAGCACCACAAGAGCGAAGATCAGAGCTGGGAGAGGCTGGTGCAAGAAAATAACCTTCCAGGCTTGCTGCCAGGAACCTGCCACAAGCCCCAGAATTTGCCACATCCTCCTAGCCCCTGCCTCCCAACAGCACGCAAAATCCATAGATAATCCACAACATTCAGATCCAGGAGGCTTTAGAGGACATTCCAGGTCCAAATCATAACAGTGGCGAAGACCAATGGAAGCTGCTAGAACCTCCTGTACCTTGGGAAGTCATCAGCGAGAGTGACACTGTGTCCCCACAGGGTGGCTGAGGTTAGCCCCGAAGACTGAACGACCCCACGTGGTGGTTTCCGTCACATTCCAGTTCAGCCGGCTTTTTGACCTGTGCAGAACGTAGATGAATCTTGGGACTGGGAGTGTAGCTCAGTGGGTAAAGCTCTTGCCTAGCATGCACAAGGCCTGGGTTCAATTCCCTAGCACATCATAGACATGAGCTGGATGTGGTGGCGCATGCCTGTAATGCCAACACTCAGGAGGCTGAGGCAGGAGGATTGCTGTGAGTTTGAGGCCAGCCTGGGCTACATAGTGAATTCAGAACTAGCCTGGACTATAGGGCAAGACCCTGTCAAAAAAAAAAAAAAAAAAAAAAGAATCTTGAGAGTTGGTGGGATTATTGTAAACATCACTAGGTGGGGAGTTCAATCCAGCTACTGTTCCAAATGTTGTCTCACTGCTCGAGCAAGAACACGCCTTGTGAATCATGGTATGCGGCTGTTGATCAGAATGTTTTTCCCTCAGTTCTGTTAGTAAGGCTACAAGAAAGTCTGTTTGCAGCTGACAAGCTTTTGTTATCCTGTAGCTTTTTTTTTTTTTTTTTTAAAGGATCAGTGGTGGTGGATCTACTGTGATGTCTCTTTGTAGTGACAGGTGTCTTACTGATTTTTCTTGGGTGTCCTGGCTGAGGTGTATCCATGTTAGTGACTTTAGAAACGGACTAGCTTTTGTTTGGGATCATTTTTCTCTGTTGATCTCTACTTTCAACTTCACCGATATCAGGTTTAGTTTTTGTCACTTTTTCCTGCTTGATTTAGGCTTCAGCTGCTCTGAGGGGTCACAGGAATTTGAACTGGAGGTTGGAAGGTGCAGTAGGAGGCTGGAGAGGGGATGCAGCTTGAGTTGGTGCTGTGGGGATGAGAAGGCCCAGGGGCAGGGAGGATGTGGCCGGTGTCTGACAGGATGGAGAGCACTTGGTTTCCAAGGGGACAGTGGATCATTCCTGAGATGTGAGATGTGTCCTCACAGGAGCAGGGAGTTGGAGGTGGTGGGACACGGGGGGTGGGGAGGAAGTTTCTCAAGCAGCAGGTAGGACGAGTGTGTGTGTGTGTGAAGGGATCCAAGAGGGGCCAGTGGGGTTCAGCTTCACTTGGGTTTGCACACCCCTGACAAGGTACACCTGTAGCTATACCTAGCTCGGTCCCTCTTCTATTTCCCTCAGCTGGTCAGGTGTAGCCTCAGTGCCCAGTGTCTGCTGGGCATGCTGGATGGCCTGAGGTTTTACTGACTTACAAGCAGGTAAGGTAGTCTGCCATGGGCAGGGGGTGAAGACTCCACGTCCTAGCTCAGAGGTGAGTTTTGTTACACATGGAATGGCAGTGTGAGCTTTGTGTTCACAGAAGTTCACCTGAACCCCACATCCATGGGAGTGGTCAGAGCAGTCCATGGGGCTCTGTGCACACAGTGGTCTGTCCCACTGGTGAGGAACATGAGTTTAAGAGTCCTCAGTCTTATAAATGAAAAGGGGACTTCGAGCAAATGTCGTTAATATTTGTCTCAGTGGGAGATATTGTCTTTTTATCTTGAGCACAAACAGACTTGGTGTGGTGGAACATACTGCACTTAATGAATACCAAACAAACCTATTTAATGAAGATAATATCTCCCCCCCCCATTTTTATTAGTATATACATGTGACACACAATGGTTACATTGTGCTTGGGAATTTGTGTACATATATATTGTGTCAACATTACAATCCTTTCCCTCCCTCTTCTCAGTTCTCCAATTTCCTCGCTCATCCCCCCGATTCCCGCTATCATACCCATTTGGTTCTATAAAATGCCTGTACTCTGGGTTTGTC